>PVKS010008631.1:0-67430 GCA_004027875.1 Aplodontia rufa | reverse complement strand
AGGGTGGTGCCAAGGAAAGTGCTGTGTGGGCTTATGCAGGACTGGGGGAAAGTCTAAAGGAGGTGGCATTTCCATTAGGTTTCAAAGGATGGCCTGGGGTCAAGGTGAAAAAGCAGCAGCAGCAGAAGAAGGTGGGAATAGCGCTGGTTCCCCAGAAGATCAAAAATAATCCCTGGGGGAAAAAAGGCAGGGCGCACCATTCCTTTCTAAGCTTCAATTTCACCATTGAAAAATGAAGATACCAGCGTTCACTGCTTTAAGGGATTTAGCTGAGGAATGAAGGCTGTGTGGGGATGTGCAGGCCCACCAGGGGAGAGGGATGGTGAGGACAGGACATTTAGGACAAGTAAAATTCTGAATGTCTGAAAGGGTGGATCCAGTTTTGGGGAACTGAGTGTGGTTTGGTGTCTCCAGATCACAAGCCATCTGTGGGGGAAGCTGTGGGAAACAGGAACTGTGGGGACACTGTGGACAGAGCTAGAAGCTTAATCCAATGGTCTGGGCGATTCTCAAGGTTATGACTGAGCAAATAGTGTTCCTTCCATGTGGAAAACTAATTGTGATACTATAAGAAATATACATTTTTGACTTTGTTCCTGTTACCTGACACAGAGCATTGAAAACTCTTGTAAATCCCTGAGTGATGGGGTTTAATAAGATAATCTTTTGATATTCATAACATGCTCCCTTTAACCATACCTAGTTTTACGCTAGTAAGATTTCTCTTGGACCTTTAGGGTGAATTTCAACCAGAGGAACCAATCAAACCGTGTGATTGAAGGGTTGTGATTGTCAGCCCTAACATCCAACTTCTGGGGAAAGAAGGGCTAGAAATTGAGTTTAATCACCAAAATCCAACGATTTAATAAATCATGCTAATGTAATGAAATCTCTTTAAAGACCCCTAAACAATGGGATTTGGAAGACTTTGGGGTTGGTAGACGTATAGAGGTGCTTGGAGGGTGACATGCCAGCAGGGTGAAGGAGTGTGGAAGTTCCATGTTCCTCCCCTCCCTCAGACCTTGCTCTGTGCACCTCTTCCATTTGACTGTTCCTGAGTTGTAGCCTTTATGATAAACTGGTAATAGTGACTAAACTGGTTTCCTGAGTTACATGAGCTACTCTAACAAGTTATTGAACCTGAGGAGGGGGTTATCGGAGCCCCCAATTTATAGATGGTGGTCAGATGTGTAAGTTAGCCTTGGATTTGTGACTGATATCTGAAGTGAGGGCAGTCTTGTAGGACTGAGCCCTCAGCCTGTGGGATTGGTGCTAAGTCTGGGTAATTAATGTAGGAACTGAATCAAAGGACACCCAATTGGTGTCAGGGTTAATTGAAAGAAATTTGTATTATGTGTAGGTGTAACTGTTTTTGAAGTTTTGGTTTCTTTGTTGTTGTGAATTAGAAACCAATTTCACTTGCTTTTTCTGTAGCAGAACTTTGTTTTCCTAGATTTTCTTAAATTATAAAATTAGAATTTATTTTTTCCCTGTCATGGGAAGCATAAATCTAGTAAATTGTCACATTTCACAATGGGGTGTTAGATGACTGTAGTGGGATCTGTTATCTTTTGAACACCCAGTCTTTGCTTTTGTAAGAATTCTTTCCTCAGGGGACCTTTCTCCTGCTGTTCGCTTGATCTATGTGTTTTGCATAGAGTTGATTCCAGCTCTGGCGTTGGAACTACAATTCAAATATAGCTAATCAGAGCATCACACATCTTAGGTCACAGTGATTGGTTTAGGATAGGGCACATGACCCATTTAAAGAAAATGAAGTATTTTGCTTGGGATTTTCAGGAGGCAAGCAGTGCTTATCATTCACCTGTCTCCGTGTTATATGTCCCTAATTCTTCACTCTCTGTAATAGAATTTTATGCCCAGATCTTTGCCTTATAAAATTTCAGGTCCTCTCAGGAGAAAATAGAACAGATAGCCCAGCCCCCTGATGTCAGGATTGTCCTTGTGGCTTGCTTCCCGCAACAGAATGTGGGTGAAAGTGACAGTGCGTCGGTTCAGAGCTGAGGCCTTAGGACGCATCACGAGTTTCAGCTTGCTGCTCTTGTACTTCTGTCATCTGCTATGAGAAGCATGCCCTGGATAGCTGCAAGGACCAGCATAAGAGACAGAAGGTGCTCACCTAAACGAATCACAGCTTGAAGCATCATTCCTCCTCCAACCACTTTTCAGATCCCCAAGCAAGAAATATCAGTGTTTATTCTTCCAAGCTGCTTAAGTTGGGTGTTGTTTTATAGAGCATGGTCATGGCAAAATCCTAACAAATGTATGCTATTTGTTTTCAGGTCCACACCTGCTCCTTGCCTTCTGTGTTCTTACTGGGAGGGAGAGCTGGCCCCTAACAGGCTGTGTCTGATAAGTTCACCTGTCAGCTGGCTTCGGCCAGGTTCAATCAACAGCAGCATTTGTGGAAGACTGGAGGATGGGAAGAAGGGAAAAGCCAGGTTATTTCTCCTTTGTTCTCCCTTTCTCAGATTGTATCTCCCACATGTCTTCCAGTCCTATAGGCAAATCCTGCCCTAATGCCTATGGCGCTGGGCTTTGAACTCCTCTTTCCAACTTCCAAGCCCTAGGATTGTAGTGGCTCACCTCTGGGTTGTCTCATCTGCTCCTATTTACATTCTCAGCTTTTTCATTTTGTTTAAACCAAGTTCATGTTAAATTCCCTCTTCTGAAGCACCTTAGAGTGGTTTGTGTTTTCTAACCTGAGCCTAATTATACAGAGTTACTCAATTTTTCAAGTTAGATTTGAAACTAAGAGAATGTGGAACGAAAACTTCTGAAAACCATCTTGTAACCAGAGGGACTCAGAACAAAACCAACATAAGAAGCAGAGTCAACAGAGATTGGATTCCAGTGATATTGTCTGAACTCTGAGACCAGACTTTGCCTGAGCTTAGAAAGTTCTATCCCGTGATTTTAGTTACATATGCCAAAGCACCTTCTGCACCCTTTTTTCTTAAATGGGGTTGAGGATGTTTCTTTCGTGATAAGAATTTGATGATGTTTAGATGATATGCCAAATAGAGATAACACAGTTTCCATGAGAGCCTGGTGTGGACCACACTGCTTCTATTATGACCACATCTTGTAGATGAAGTAGAGGAATGGGAAGTGTATCTCAGTGTAGTCATTCTCCCTATGTTGTCAGACTTTTACATCTCTCCAGATACAGACTGCACTGGTTTCCTAGGGCCTCTGTGTTGCAAGTTTGGCAGCTTACAACAGACATTTATTAGTTCACAGTACTGGAGGCCAGAAATCTAAAGTCGAGGTGCCAGTAGAATCTTTCCTTGCCTCTTCCAGGTTCTGATGGCTCCTTACATCCCTTGGTTGATGGCTGCCTAATCCTAATCTCTGCCTCTGTTTTCACATGATTAACTTCTCTTTTTTCCCCCACCCACCCTCTTTTTAGGAACTCTCATTGCATTTGAGGTCCATCCTAATCCAGTATGATCTCTTCTCATCTGTGAAGACCTCATTTCAAAAATAAGATCATGTTCTGAGATTCCAGATGGACATAATTTTGGGGGCATACTATTCACTGTACAGATATAACACAATGTTTTGATATTAACCACAACTATTGCTATCATAAAATTTCATTTTGTTGATCTACTTTCTTACACATAATATTTTAGTGTAAATGGATCTCAGAAGATTATCTGCTGAATGGATAGCTTAATTGGGAATAAATCAAGATCTTTATTACCAAAACATTTCATTCAGTACTTTACATAAGGCACAATCCATAATCCAACACTCAATGATGTAAAATATTAAAAGCAATTTATAAAGTAGCAACAACAATGAAATGCAGGGGAAAAGGACAAAGAAAACAATCAAAAGCAGAACAAAAATCAATAATCAGAGAGTATTTTAAGCAACAGAAGGGTTGTGAAAAAGCCAAATCATATTTCGATATCCAACTGGATATCGAAATATGATTTTTTGAGAGACCTTTTTGTGTTCTCGAGAGTACTTTACTCAGATGAATGATAATTACCAAAGTAATAACTTTAAAAATTTAAATTTCCAAGTAGGGTGCCTTCTTAAAATGGGGCACATCTTCACAACTGGGAAGTCAGAACTAATAGACTTTGTCAGCAAATGGACACAAGCTGGTGAGTCTTGCTTTGCATGTTACAAGTATACCAATTACAAGTCAAGGGAGACCCTCTAAAACATGGTTATTAACCTAACTGCCAATCATAAAGTCTGCACATGAAAGTAGACTGCAGTTTATTAGATGGAACCCTCAATTACTAACAATTGCAGTGTTAAAAACAAGGTAGGTAAAATGGTCAGTGTGCTTAGGGAATGGGGTAGCAACAGGGAATTAATGTAAAATCCATGTAGAGGGAGCAATGATAGGAAGTATGTGTGTGTATGTGTGTGTGTGTGCACATGCATGCATGCATGCATGTCTGGAGGTAGGGAGGAAGAGGGTGAGGTGAATTGGGGAGGGAGGCAGGGATAGATATGCACAAAATGAATCAAACAATCTAGAAGGGAATTCCTTGCCCAATTCTACATCTAGCAAGTGAAGACTATGGGCTTGACGAAGACTGATTTGCACAAATTCCCTGACTCTGAATCACTTGTCATAACATTGTTCTATATTTTTATAAACAAATAGAAAATGAGAATAAAATAAAAGTAAACATAAAAATAACATGATGGCAAAGTTTCAGTAAATAACTTAAAAATATTAAGTAGTATAGATGCATGTCTCTGTATTAGAATACATACTTCATATAAGCATAGTTTCAGTTTTTGATAAATAGTATTAAAATATTTAGGCACATAGTACACATGTAAGAAAATATAAAAGAATAATTGAAAATTAATGACTCATTAAATAAAATCTATATAACACAATTTTTTTCTTTTTTATAACTTTGCAATACTGGGGATGGAATCCCTGGTACTCTATCACTGAGCTATACCTTCTCATTTTTTTGAGACAGGGTCCTACTAATTTGCCCAGACTGGCCTCAAATTTGCGATTCTTCCGCCTCAGCCTCTCAAGTTGCTGGGATGACAGGTGTGTACTACCATACCCAAACCTTATTCTAAGGCTTTGTAGAAAAGTGTACATATTTTTATGTTAGGGTTCAACAAATTTAGTTTAACCCTCAACTCAAAATTTGGCTAAATGGAGCAACATATAAACTGCTGTTTAGTTTTAAATAGAAACACTAGAAAACAGGTTGATCTGAACAGGTCCTGAACCTACCTATTGCAGTCACAGGCATTAAAGTGTTCTGGAATCCACTTCAGTTCAAAGGAAGACAGAAGCAGCAGCAACTACTGTCTGCAGTGAGGTTCAATTACCACTTGCATGTCAACTTTTAATGATCATCTTCACCCACTCACCCCAGAATGAGAGTAGGATCTCCGGTGCTTAAGAAAATGCTTGATACAGAGCAAGTAATCAGTAACATTGTTAAATTGACTTCTCAAATTCATGTTGCCCACACAGACCACTTTAAACAGCTAATTTAAATCTAACTTTCCAACCATCTGTAGAACATCTCTACTTACAATTTCTTTTCACACTTCAAACTAAACACACCCAAAGCCAAGTCACACTAGACTTTCCCTAGCTGTTTTTCCCTGTGTTCCTTAGATTGTCACTACCATCACATAGTAACCAAAATGAGGCAAGTCATCCTCTTAGATAACTCCAGATACCTTTTCCTCACTATCCCCTTTGAGCTAGTTTTGATAACAGTCATCCTTAAGTTTTTGGAATTGTCACTTGTTTTACTCCTTTCTTCAAAATCCTTGAAAATATTATAATCTGTGCCCAGTCCTCCAGATTGATGTATCCCCATCTCCAAACTTTATCAAAACTACGATTTCCAGAAGAGTCCAAGTGCCTCCAAATCTCCTGAATCTCGGATTTGTTCTCTCTGCCTGGAAAATATTCCTTACTTACAATTGCCTCTCCCTTCTGGCAAATTTTTATTCTCCAAAATTCAAACCTCTGGCCATCACTCTCCAAGACTATTCAGTTTTCCTTCTTTCACAGACTTTCATTTAGCCTTTTCCATGCACATGGGCACTTTAAAGGCTGAGATTGCCTTCATTTTCGTTTCATTGACAACCATGTGTCTTGTGAATGAAGGAATAAATGCTAGAGAGACAATCATTTCAGTTCAGTGCCTACACTTGAGAGCTGGAGAACTAAGGACCAGAGAGATGACATGATTTCACAAAGGTAACAAAGTAACAGGAGGATAAGGGCCTGAGCTGGAACACAGATCTCCTGGCTTTTAGTCTGTAATCTTCCCATGAACAAGCCACACTTGGAGCTATCACAGCTCTATCATTACATTGTAACAACGACATCGTCACACTGCAACAATGACACCACTACAGTGTTAGTTTTATTTAACTTTCGGAGCTAATGAGCATCCCCCTGTCCTTTCTGACTTTGGAGTTTCCTGAAGGAAGAGCCAACATCCTTTTTGCTTCCAGCTGTGACCTGGAGCTACAGGATTCTTCTCAAATCTCTCACACCCAGAGGGCCTTGCCTCTGAATGATTTCTGCTTAAGACCCACATCTCTGATACGTAGATTTTTATTTATTTATTATTTATTTATCTCAAGAAGCCTTGGCGCCAATAAGACATGAGTGGATTTAGGAGGGCTCTTCAACTACCCGGTAACATTCCAGAATGCTTAGAAGCAGTCTTTACAGGAGTCATTCATTCACTGCTCCTGACAGTCCCTAAGGACCCAGTGGAATTCGAGTCGCTATGGGTCGGATGGGGGGCCTTGCTTTGTTACTCAGACACCGCCTTTCGGTAAAATTGGGGCTCTGCCGAGCAGGTGAAGGACAAGGAGTCCGGGTTTGGCGTGCGCGCGCCGGTCTCGCTCTCGCAGGCCGGGGGGCGGGGCCTTCAGGCCACACCCCTCCGCCTCTGATTGGTTCCTTCGAAACAGGCGGCGGCTCTCGGCGGCGAACCCTTGAGGTCCTGGAGGCGGTGGCGGTTGGTCCGGGGCGTGCATCCCGGCACAGATTGCGCTGAAGTGTTCCGCTGGGAGAAGTGAGCCTCCGGCGCCTGGGCTGGTGAGTACTTCCCTGTTTGCCTTCTCTTCCCCTGGTGAGCGTTTCCTCGCCTTCTCTGGACTCTCGCGTCTCAGTTTGAGGTTCCAGGAGCCCCCAGCGACTGTTAAGTGGAGGTTCGGTTGGGCCTCCGATCCGCGGAATCCTAGAAGCCCTGCCATTGGCTGACTGTGGGAGTCGCGTGCTCTGATTGGTTCCTGGGGCCGTCAAGGTGAAGTTTTGCAAATCCACACCTGGGAGTGGGGCAACAGGTGCGCGGGGGTGGAGGGGACGGGCGCCTCGGGTGCGTGTGGATGAGGCTGGGGAAGAGGTTTGTTTGCAGCGGCTACCCGCCGGCCTAGAGTCCGGAGAGGAATGGACGTCTAAAGCTAGCGTGGGGTTTCCTCGCGCGCCCTCATCTTCGAGCGCCTAGCAGGAGGGTCACTTGATTCTTCATCATCACCCGCACGAAGAAATGAAGAAGTCACTGGTCCAGGAAAGCCGTTTAGCAGGCGTTACAGTGTCTTCCCTATTTGGTCTCCGCAGTCCCTGCAGGGCTCAGATGTCCCCAGTGTACGGAACTAGGGACTGGAGACCTTGCGTAGTGCTTCCCCACTCACACCCCTCAGTTTGGGACAGGCTGGCAAAAGTTTGCTGTTTCCCTGGAAGTCGGAGGAAATTTTTGGAAAGCATGCGTCTCTCTGCAGTCACCTTTGTTTTCTTCCTAGTCTCTTAAAATCAAGGTATTGATGATAAGTTTCTAGTGCCTTGTTAGTACGAGAGGATGAGATTTTTTTTTTCAAGCGCCATCTAGGTCAGAGTTTGGGTTTTGTTTTGCGTGTGGACAGCGTCAATATCTACTGTCAGAAAATAAGTAGTTTGTGAACTTCTACCTGATCCCCTCTCTTGATGCTTAGTGATTAGGAACTGGAATTTTGAGCTGCTTACTTTTCTTTGGGGAGGAAACCAGTGAGTCTTCTTGCGTAGATCATGATTCATGTTCTTCTGACTCAACCGTTTTTTTAAAAAACTAACAATCCAACTGACATTGAATAGTAGGTGTCTGGTTTTAAACATATTGAACGACATTAAATTAAAAGTAGCATTTTTCCTTTAGTGTGGTGGAGTTGCTATGCATTTGGGGTTTGATTTTCAGGTGTGTGACCTTAGGCAAGTTATTTAATCTTTCTAAGCCTAAATTTCCTAATCTGCAAGAGAAGGTTAATAACAGTTCCTGTTTTCTTGATGTGAGGATTGTTATGAGGACTGTATGAAATAATCTACATAACCCGTTTAGCACAGTGCCTGACACATTCCTACTATTATTTCTGTGCTGCTTAACTTGTGCAAGCTATCCACAAAGGAGGGGAGAAGCAGGTGAAGCCAGTGACAGTGATAGCTGTCACTCATTGATTAAAGCACAGAGTGCACTTACAAATCAAATCTGGAACATAGTAAAACCTGTCTTGCTGTTTATCACACACATGATTACCTAGAATGTGCCAGGTGCGGTATTCTAGGTACTTCACTTGTACCATTGTTAAACCTGGTGTTTTCTCCATTTTATAGATGTGGGGACTGAAGCTAAAAGAAGGGAAATAATTTACTGAAGTCCACCAGAATTCAGAGCAGACTGTCCCAGTCTCTTTTAATATCCCACTACTTTTTCATTGTGTTCCTAACATTAAGCAACTTCCCTGGACTGGGTTGTTTGGCCCAGATTAATTTCTGCTATGGGCTCATTTAGAATACTTTTATTAATTAAAAAATAATGCGACATGCCTTGCGATGGTAAATTAAAACGTGTGATAAGAGAATAATAACGTCAATAATATACATACTATTAGTAAAAAACTAAGTAAGAAAACAGTGTTTGGGAATTCTTTAGAACTGTTTCCTTACATTTTCCCCATTTAGTTTTTGTTTATTCACTATGATTTTACTAAGTGATCACTCTTCTTTTTTTGTAATATTTCAGTGTAAGTTTGGAGATAAGGAAAAAAGTTTATTACTTCAATAAATGTTTTTCTTTCCTTTTTTTTTGTTTTCAGAAGTAATTGTTTTTCAAACCGACTGTTGAAGAGGAAAGTAAAGAATTAATGTTAAAATATACAGTATATTATATTTTACTTTGTTCAGTGTGTATGCATGTGTTTTACTTTCTTCTTGTTGCTTTCCCTACTTACTTTGATTATATATACTTTACACACCCAATGAGCAATATGATATATGTTGGATTTGAGCAAATAGTATACTTGAGTCTGTCAGCCACTTTATCTCACATTGATTTTTAGTTGTAATTTAATTTGTATAGAGAAAGGTCTTAGAAGAGACAGGCAACAATTGTACATGTATTTTTTTCTCTTTCTAAAAACTTAAGCTTCCTTATTTTATTACATTGTTACAGAGTAGCATGTTTTATTAACAAAGTTACTATATATTTCATAAATGAATTATGAATTTAAAGAACTATGGTGTAACAGAATATAACAGATACACTGAATGTAGTTTTAGCTTTGTTGCTGACAGTATCATATGATTATGTCATCAGTCATATGCTGGACAATGTTGGAGTGCTGACTAAAGGAGATTTTTGCTTACTGTCATACAACAAATTTATTATAAGAAAGTATATTAATATTGTTATGTTGTGTACATGTATGGATCTGTAACAACAAATTTCACCATTATGTATAGCTATAATGTACCAATAAAAATATGGAAAAAAGAGAATGTATATTAACTATTGGAAAGGGCTTACTCTAGTGTTAAAAATAATGACTTTTATTTTCCCTTGATGGATGACTGTGTGTGTGTGTGTGTGTTTGCACATGTGCTACTGAGGATTGAATCCAGGGCTTTGTATATGCCAGATTAGTACTCTTTATGCTGAACTATACACCTGGTCCCTGACTTGTTCATATTTTTGATTCCAAAAATAAAATTGGTTGTTGAAAAAACATTTAACTATGTTTAGAAGTTTTTCTTTTTTACACACAATCATAATTTAGAAAAATACTGTGAACTGACCATCATTACATATGTTTCCTATAGGTTGCTTAATAAAGGACATCCTTTCATATCGTTGGACAGAGTTCCTTATTGTTCTTTCAGGTAGTTTAATCCCACTGTATGAGTGTCTCATAAGCTATTTGAGGAGTTTTTTGTTAATAATTAGATGTTTTTCTTATAGCTCCTTATTTTAGTGTCCTGTGTATATTCCATACAGTTTTTTCGCCTATCATATGAGAGGTGAACTGATTTTGTTTTAAAAAGTTTTTGTATTCCATAAAATATTATGACACCAAAAATTCTGTCGTCTATAAAATTAGGTTATTGAGGTTAAATCCTTGCTGAACATTGCAAGATAAAATAAAAAAGCAAAGATTTCCAACAAATGAACAATCTCCATATTTTGCAAATATCTTGTGATGTTTTATTAAACTCTACAAATCATATTTCTTTCTCTTAAAAGTCTTCATCTGCTATTGAAGTTGCTCTTTCTGTAAATGAATATACAACAGATCTATAATTTCGTATTTCCTTTAGTAATATATACAATCATTATATTTGGAAGTAATTTTAACACTAATTTAATATTAATTTCTAATTAAGAAGTAGAAGAAATAGAAAATGTTATTGCCTTTTCAAGGTCTTACTTAAAATATAGGGTACAGTAAAATCAGAAGCTTACTATATATTACTATATAAACTAAATCAAGGAGGTAGTTCAGGGGAGACTTTTGAAGGAATTGTCTTGGAGAGATGGGTAGGAATGAGTCTGGAGAAGTGGTGTTTTGTGTTTTAGCATGTGCAAAACCCCTGAACATAAAAGGGTTAAGAGATGGGACTGGCCAGGATCCGATAAGCTTTCATTAGCATTGTTGCATGGTATGGGCTTTATCCTGAAGGATAAAGAGAGCCATTAAACGTTGTAAGCAGGGGAATAGGCCCTGTTCTTCCCAGAGTTGGTGAAGGATCCCTAGCTGCAATGCAGGAAGAACAGGTTGGAGGCTTGAAAGGCTGGACAAAGGGTGATTGCTTCAGTGAACCAGGAGAAAGATGATGGTGGCTTGAATTAGAAAAGTGGTCATAGAATATCAAAAGGAGATCAGTAGAGGGAAGGGACAGGGGTAGTGCTGGGGAGTAACATTGGCCAAATTATATTGTTATATTGTGTTCATGTACAATATGTAACAACAAATCTCATCATTACGTACAACTATAATGCAGCAATTTAAAAATGTGGGAAAAAAGATTATAATGGAACTGAAAAATTCCTATTGATCACCTGCTGACATCACAGTCATTGTAATTTCATATATCAACATATTGCTCATGTGTTTGCTGCAATGATGTAAACAAACCTGTGGTGCCAGTCAGGTAAAAAAGAACAGCACATACAATATGTACTTGATAGTGGAAATGAATTACCATGTTATTGGGTTTGTACTTTTTTTTTTTTTAAGAGAGAGAGACAAAGAGAGAGAGAGAGAATCAATTTTGTTTAGTTTTTCATATGGCTTTCATTGCTCTGACACTTAGTTGTGTATGTGGTTTTGGGATTTGAACCTGCATTAATCATCTTAGAGTATACCCCTTCTACTTACTAAAAAAAGTCTTGTTACTCTGGAAAACAAGAGTGGACATAGGTATCAGAGTACATGTGCAGGTGGAAACAAGATATGGTCATTGTTTTGGCGGAGGAAAGGTGGGGCAGGGAGAAGGTTAGAGAAGTGGAAGAGGAAGGAATGAGGATGTTTTGATAGCTTGTTGAATGTTGGTGCTGTTCCCTGAGATAGTAAACACAGGGAAACTTTGTAAAGGTATAAAGAATGAAGGAATAGGTGGAAGATAGACAAAGGCAGGACCATTAAATGGTGAGGATGATGAAAGGAGCTTCAGTTCTTTTCTTTTAGTGATATTGGCTAGGGGTCTGTCAGCTTTGTTTTTTCGAAGAACCAGCTGTTTCATCATTTTTTTTTTTAACAGAGGGCTAGTAAGAGAGAGAAAGAATCAATTTTTTTATTTAGTTTTTCATGTGACTTTTGTTGTTCAGACACTTAGTTGTGTATGTGGTGCTGGGGTTTGAACCCACGTCCTCGCACATGCCATGCAAGTGCGGCAACCATTGAGCCACCACTCCAGCCCTCATTGATTCTTTTCATTGCTTTTTTGTTCTTAATTTCATTGATTTCAGATATGATCTTGATTATTTCCTGTCTTATGCTGGTTTGGGGCTTAGATTGTTTTCTCTTTTGTAGGGATTTGCGGTGCAGCATAAGCTTTTTTATTCGGGATCTCTCCTGGTTTTTAATGTAGGCACTCAGTGCTATAAAATTTCCCTTTAAGAATGCTTTCATGTTGGGCTGGAGCAGTGGCTCAGTGGTTTCGGCACTTGCCTGGCAAGCATGAGGACCCGGGTTCAAACCCCAGCACCACATACACAACTGAGTGTTGGAGCAACTAAGGCCATGTGAAAAACTAAATAATGTTGTTTCTCTCTTTCTCTGTCTCTCTCACTGTCCCTCTCTAAAAAAAAAAAAAAAAAAAAAAAAAAAGGAATGCTTTCATGCTGTCCCAAAGGTTATGATATGTTGTATCTTCATTTTCATTCTCTTCCAAAAATTTCTTGATTTCTGCTCTTACGTCTTCTTGAATCCATTCTTCATTTAATCTCCATGTATATGTGTGTTTTCTATTATGATTTTTGTTGTTAATTGCTAGGTTCATGGTCTGATAGGATACATGGAATAATATGTACTTTTTATATTTGCCAAAATTTCCTTTATGAACTAGACTATGATCTATTTTGGAGTAGGATTCATGTGCTGCTGAGAAGAAGGTATACTCAGCCATGTTGGGGTAGAATATTCTATAGATATCTGTTAAGTCCATTTGATTTATGGAGTTGTTTAGACTGGAGATCTCTTTGTTGTTTTTTTGATTTGACAGTCTGTCTGTTGTTGATAGAGGAGTATTAAAGTCTCCCAGTATTATCATGTTGAGGTCTGTAAATGGTTTTGTGTCATGGAATAATTTTTCCACATAGTTTGGAGCATTGGTGTTTGGAGAGTATATATTTACTATGGTTATATCTTCCTGTTGTAATGTTCCCTTTAGCAAGAGTGGTCATTTATCTCTTCTGATTAATTTATGTTTGAAATCTACTTTGATCTAAGTATTGCAACTCTAACTTGCTTTCTTGGGCCGCACTCCTGGTAGATTTTTTTCCATTCTTTCACCCTCAATCTGTGGATGTCATTGGCTGTAAGGTAGTCTCCTGTAAGTAGCATATTGTTGGATTGTGTTTTTTGATCCAATCTGCTAATCTGTGTCTTTTGATTGGTGCATTGAGACCATTCACATTCAGTGGTAGGATAGTTATGTGGTTGTGATTCATAGTCATCATGTTTTATTAGTTAATTTTGTGCTTTCTTGGTTGTCTTTTGATGGTATGTACTTTTATTGAATTTTCTCTGTGGATTTTGAGGTGTATTTGCTTGTTCTATCTGGAGTTATCTTTGAGGACTCTTTGAAATGCTGGTTCATAAAGGCTGCAAGTATGATATTATTGTGAAATGTTCTTATTTCCCCCATCAAATTTGAAGCTGAGTTTTGCTGAGTATAGTATTCTTGGCTGTGGGTTGTGGTCATTCAGGCATTGAGAGATCTCTTTCCAGGATCTTCTTGCTTCTAGAATCAGAGCTGAAAAGTCAGAGGTGAGCCTTATTGGTTTGCCTCTGAATAAGATTTGGTGTTTCTCTATTTTAACTTTTAATATTCTTTTGTTGATTTCCCTGTTATACATTTTGAATATGATTTGTCTTAGTGAACTTTTCTTTTGATTAGACCTAGTGGGTGTCCCATATGCTTCCTGGATGAGCATATCTGATTCTATTTTAATATGGGAAAGTTTTTCTTTAACTATTTCATTGAGAATTTTCTTTATGTCATTCATTTGTGTTTCAGTTTCTTTTTGTATCCCAATTACACTTAGATTATTTTTTCTGATTTCATCCTAGACATTTTGAAAATTCTGCTCATGCTGTGTGAATGTGAGTTTTTTTCTTTTTTGTCATTCATGTGCTCAAGCTTACTCAGCCTGTCCTCATTGTTGGATGTTCTTTCTTCAAGAGCTGAGGTTCTGTTTTTCTTAGAAGTTAGTCTGTTATTGAATTCTTCCATTGTTCCTCTAATGTCATTGAAGATTTCAGATATTACTTCCTTTGATAATAGAGTTTTTCATGTCTTGCATTTTCTCACTTATTCCCTTCATCATATCTTCTTTTAGTTCATTGTTCCTTTTGGTAATCAGATTGTTGGTAATTTTTTCTGGGTTTTCATCCCACTCCCTATCCATGGGCTCCTTGTTAGCATAGTTGTGGGTTTGAGGAGAACCTTTTCTAGTTTGAGTCTTCACTTTTGAAAAGCTTCTTCTGGATCTCTGAGTTGAGATTCCCTGTGGAGAAGAAAGGCAGGTCTCCACGTGGTTCATCCTTGCAAGTCAAAGGGTTGGGTCAGACACCATCCCTTTAATGACCACCTTCTTCCAGAAAGCTTTTTCTGCCTGGAGTCTTGTTTTGCTCCAAGCAGCTCAAGGGTGCTGATCTGGAACCTGTCAGGGGAATAGGGTTGCCTGCTGGATTGTTGAATTGCAGTGGCAGGGTGCATTGTTAATTCCTAGGGTCCCAGAGGCACAAGGTGTACCTGAACGGTCCTGTATACTCCTGCCGTGGAACCTAAGATCCTTGGTGTTGGGTACAAACCCAATTTATCTGGACCTCTGAGTGGGTATGCAGTGCAGCTGAACTGCTCTAGGTGGGGGTTCTTGGGGGTATCTTGGGCACCTCCCAGGCCCAGGAACAAAGGCTTGGGCCAGAATATTGGCTGGGTGTGGGCTGTTCATAGTAGGAGTTCTACACAGTGATGTTCTGGGCACCTCCTGGGCCCAGGATCAGCAGAGGTCTGGGCTGGTCCATCTGGTAGGCAGGGGCTACTCTAGGCTGGGTTCTTCCTTGGGGCTGTCCTGGATGCCTGCTGGGCCTGGACCAGAAGAGGCCTAGATGGTGATTTGAGTGGGTGAGTGCTGCTCTAGGTGGGGGTCCTACAAGGAGGTATCCTGGACTTGTGCAGGGCCCCGGACCAGAAGAAGCCTCCAGAAGTCTTAATGGTATTAAAAATACAGTTGTCAGAAAGGTTGTGTTCCTTCTGCAACCTCCAGGAGAGAGTCCATTTCTTTGGTTGGTTTTTCAGCTTCTAGAGAACACCTGCGTTTTTTAACTTCTTCCTGCTCTTTCACAGCCAGCAGTATAATATCTCAAATCCGGCTCCCTCTCTCTGACTCTCTCCCATTTTGAAGGACATCATCTCTCTGCTTCTGTCCTCACATCATCTATGACTCTGACCTTTCAATATCCCTCATATTAGGATGTTTATGATTACCTTGGGTTCACCAGGATAATCTCCCATCTCAGGGTTCTTAATTTAATCCATTCTTAAGGTCCCTTTTTCCTTGTAAGGTCACATATTCATAGATTCTGGGGTTAGGGTGCAGACATCTTTGTGTGCACTTATTCTGTCTTATGGAGTAATTAAAATGTGTGTTTATGTTTTAAGGCTGTCATTTGAATTCCTGAGTAGCACATTGATCAGAATCCTTGCCCTTGGCACTGTTCTCTCCTATTCTCTTCAAATCTCTGCCTATACACCAACCTTAGTTATTTTTTTCTTAACGAGTCTTCTGGTATTTCAGACAGCTCATTTGACTTGCTGATACCTTTACCAGTAATCCCTATACACATTTTACTCTGGACATGTTAACTAAGAGGCAAAGCTATGTATTAATTCAGGTTACATAATAACAAACATAAATAATATCAAAAAGGCCCCCCATGTATACTAAGTGCCTGCTTCGTAAGCTTTGCTCTCATTTATTCTGTAGCAGAAACACTTGGAATTGGGAGACAACCAACAGTTCCTAAGAATTTTCACATTTCTCTCACCAAATCTGTTTCCTAAGCTTCAGCCTTGAATCCTTCTATTAGCACTATTTCCAATAGCAATCCAGGAACTTACACTTGGCCAAGAATTTTGCAGGATGATTCAAAATAGTACAACACAACATACAGGCAAGTGATTAAGAGAAATGCTATGTGAATTCAAGAGCTAAAAATACAATCATAATTCAGGCCAACAGGAAGGGATACAAAAAGGAGGTAAATCAGAAAAGTTATAAACCTGGGTTAGTGGAGATGAGCAGGCATTTCTTTGATTATTCTTTCTCTATACTATTTGCTGAATTCTCACATGTGCAAACGTAGGGTTTTCACAGGTTTTGTTCTTAAACCCTTTCCACTTCCTTTTCCATTCTCATCAAATAATGGCATTCCTTCCGGTGGCTTTACTTCCCACGTATTTGCTGACAATTTCTCTCTCTCTTCCTGAACTTCTTAGTTCTGGTATTTCCAGCTGCCTACCTAAAATTTCTATTTGGATGTCTTTAAAGGCTGCTCAGAAATAACCAGAATACAGCACTGTTGGCCTGTCTGTGCTGTGTCCCCTGCTTCATCTGTTCAGACTCCTGTCATCGTCACTCATCGCATTGAGTGCTGCCACCATCTCTGCTAAATTGCTTAAGCCAGACACTAGGAGCCACTCTACTCTTTCTTTCTTTCTTTCTTTTTTTTAAAGAGAGAAGGACAGAGAGAGAGACAGAGAGAATCGGTTTTTATTGAGTTTTTCATGTGGCTTTTGTTGCTCCGAGACTTAGTTGGTGCTGGGGTTTGAACCCGTGTACTTGTGAATGCCAGGCAAGTGCTGCAACCTCTGAGCCACCACTCCAGCCCCTCTACTCTTCTCTCTCTTTCCTTCACCCCTCCATCTTTGATCATTACCAAGTCTTTATGTCTCGAACTCCAAAAAGTACATGTGTCAAATCTGTCCACTTCTTTGCATTGGAGACCCTGTCAGATTCTAACTCATTCACCATCTTTGTCACTGAACTGCTGCAGTGGATTCCAGCTATTCTCTGCTTCTGGTTACTCTCCAGGTTCTGTTGCTTTCCCTTTGTTTTTATTGCTCCTTGTTTCTTTAGTTCTTTTTCCTTAACTTTTTTCCCCTCTATCTACCTTCCTTGTTTCTTCCCTTTCTTTATTAAATTCATCACTATTTCACATCCATTTTTGTCTCAGAGCGCTCTTTTGAAACTATAAATGAGATCTTGTCACCATTACTTTGTTAAAACTCTTTAGTGGCTTCTTTCAGTCCTTGAAATGCTTCAGACTTTCTCCATTCAGACCCTTTGCAAAATATGTATCTAACTCTTCTTTCTTCCTCTGGCTAAGTCCTACCGTTCTTCAAATGCAGGCTTTTCCTCCAGCAAAATAATTTCATTCAATTTAAATCTAAAGTAGGTCCCTGATGTTTTTCTGTTTTGGAGGATTCTGTTCTTTCCTCCAAAGCTGTGGCCGTGATTTAACATTAAATATTTATTTGCATATTTGCTATTTTCAATGTTCCTAACTGTTGTATTTGTTCCTTAATGGCAGTAATATGGCTGTTATGTTCACCACTGTCTCTTTTACCTATGGTGTCTAGTTCTATAGGTCATGATTATGTGAATGAGCGTATGCCACATGAAGAAGGATATATAGCTTGAACAGTGACATAGTCCTAGCAATGAGAGTGAAAGGAACAGAGATCCTATGTTAAAAAAAAAAATTTCCTGAGGGCTTATTCCAAAGAGAATCTTAGTTACAAAGTCTGACATACGTATTATAAAACTTTTGCTTTTACTTATAATCATATTTATTTTTGTTAGTAAAAGCTTTCCAAATTGTGTTTAATGTTCGAATATTATTAGCCTTGTTTTATCTTTTTAATTTGATAAATTATGTTAAATGAACTATAATTATGTCTCATTATGGAATTAATAACTTCTCATTTGTTAAGTGCTAGCTTTGTGTCAAGTACATAATAAATACAAGTATCATCTTAATTTTTGCAGCACTCATACAAAGGAGGTGGTGATTTACCATTTTTCAGATGAGAATACTGAGGCTCTGAGCAATTAACTCCTCCAAGGTCATATAGCTAGTTTATGGTGTGGCTGGAATTCAAACCAGATGTGTCTGATACTTTCTACTCCTACAGTGCTGCCTTTATGAGGTGAGATGTTAGTACACTAGTAAAAATATGTTCAATGTATTTGTTTTTTGGTGCTGGGGATTGATCCAGGACCTTGCACATGCCAGGCAAGCATTTTACCACTGATCTACAGCTTCAGTCCCATGATATATGTTTGGTATAGATATGGCATTTCTGTTTTCTGTGTCAGGCAAATAGGAAATATTTAACTAAAAAATTTCAAGTTGAGAAATGTTTCCAAGTTCTGAATAAATTATAAAAGATAGGTTCTTCATCTGTTTTTCTAAGTGAAGAGTTAAAAATAATGAAATATATTTTGACATACATACAGGCATACAGACTAGTGTAAAAATACCTGTTTTCTTACCACTTTTCTTGAAATAAAACATTTCTGGTTCAGTAAAAAGGCCCTGTGTTTTCCTCCCCAGTCTTATCCTCCACCATTTGCCCTTCCTCAGTAGTTATCACTGTCCCAGCTTTGGCATTTATCATAGTCTTGCAGTTTATGTTTCTAGGCAATAATCTGGTGACCGCGTGCTGAATGAATATGTGGGTCAGCAGCAGTTTATGTTGTTATTAATATTTTGCTGAAGAAACTTTGTATGCGTTTTTGCCACTCCTAGAGGAGTCTAGATTTATATCAGGTCTGAGTCATGAGTTCTCCCATCATATATTATAATGTGGGAAGGGAATGAAAATGTGCTCAGCATGAGAGCCTGCAGCCAAGGGTCCTAGGGTCAGCTCCACCTGTTGGCTTTTCCTCCCATGATCTGAACTCAAGTTGTAATGTGGAGCATGTAATCTTGAGGACCTTGTGTCTGACATTGTTTAGAATCAGTGGGTTAGGCCCAAATCTAGTGGAGTTTAGGGTAGATGAGCATGTTCTGCATTTCTAACGTTTTTCCAGGTTCTAAAAGCTTAGTATTCTTAACTTATGATGTATGCATATATTTTCGTCCCAGCGGTTTTGGACTAGGTCACATGAGATTTCTCCCCCCAACACCCAATCTAAAGGGAAAAAATTCCTTAGGTTGGCAAAGAGTTGAGGTGGGCTTTTCCAAAAGAGTGAAAGACAAGAACCCAAAGCAAAGTAAAGCCAGTTTGTGTTGCTAGTTAAGATTCATCTTAAAAAATGAAGTGCTATTGGTTCAGTGTAAATGGCTTATATTAAAAAATAAGACTGGAACTTGTAAGGAAAAATGAGGAAAATTGGTAATGAGTGAAACCAGGGTTGTAGTTGTGATTTAGAGTAGGGACTAGGGCTAACCAAGTAGCTACTCTTGGGATTAAACCCCAAAATAGTTCAGAAAGAGAATAGTGACTAGAAAATATAAAAAACTGCTCTTAATGTATTATGAAAGGTAGAGAGTACTCATTAAGTAATTGATGAATGACTGAATCTTGACAGTTTATGAGTTTTCCAATGAAAGCATATATTGATGTATGTAGTAGCTTTTCATATATGAGGATACATTATAAATTATCTGAGTACTATTTTATTAAATAATTTCTGTTTAATGCTAATCCAGATTATTACATTTTTGTTATTTTAATGTAGTTCTATTACATAAGAACAATTCAAAATATATGTACTTATGTAAGAATTTTGCTAAAGTTCAAATGACTGAATATTGTGTACTAATTCTTCATTTCCTTCATAACACTAATTTTGTTGAATTTTCCATAGAAAGTGCAACCACTAAACATTCTTGTGATAGCTCCTCTGTGAATATGTCACTGTTCTTGATTTGCACACGCCTTATAATTTAGGCTTTCTTTTGTTTTGGGTTGGCAGTTCCAACTGTTAAAGCGCTTGTCTGATTATGTGGAACTCCATTTTAATGGGAGCAGCTTCTTTGCTGCGTTTTTAAAAAATGGTCTAGGAAGCTTCTTACTGTGGATCTTTGTTGGGGACAAAGGATTATTTATGCTAAAGGAAAATGTATTCCCCACTGAATTAGCTCGTGGGAAGCATAACAAGCTTATTAGTAATGCTCACTTGTTCTTTGGCCTTTTGCTGTGGTAGAGAGAAGGAAAAATGACATCAAAAAGGACATTCTGTTGTCTTTTGTCTTCCTGCAAAGAAAATGTGATACAGTAGTAGGTTCTTCAGTTACGTTTAACTCAGGTTCAACTTTGGTATCAGAAGAAATGTTCCTGAGAGGAAAAGTGGTATGTATAGTTGGCACTGTGCACGAAGTGTACCTGATATGACGTAGAGGAGAAAATAACTTTTATTTGGAAATTGATAGTATTTAGTCTTATAAATTTGGTTTTATTTTTTTTTCTTAGAATGTTTTAGTGGTGGTTTATGATGAAAAGTAGTCTAGCTTATTATGTTTGCTATAAGCAACCAACAATCCTGTGTTTTATATAGTCTGTATTATTCTGAATTTTTTTTAAGCTTTTCACTTTCCCCCCTGAAAATATATTAACAATTGCATTAACCTAATTTAATTAATTAGAGTTTTTTCTTTTTCAAATGAGAAAGTAAGAAAAAAGATCAAAGGGAAATCAGAAGGGGAAAGGGACAAGGGGTTAGAAACAGGGGAGGGAGGGAGAAAGTGCTGGGGAGGGATATTGGACAAATTATATGGTTATATTGTGTGCATGCATGAATGTGTAACAACGAATCCCATCATTATGTACAACTATAATGTATCAATAAAATACAAGATAAGGCAAAAAAAAGTTTTTTCTTTTTCTGTAGGTTTCAAGAATAGTACTTTGATTGTTCCTCTTGTTTTTTTGTCTTTGAAATTTTTTTTATAGGAAAGAATTGAGTATTTTTGTTTCACAGTTAAAATTTATAGTTATCTTTATTACCTTGTTGTCTAGCAGGAAAACCTTATGGTTAAGCTTGTGAATTTATACAAAGTCCAGATGACCTTAAATGACCTCTATGATGATCAGTTGAAAGATGCTTGAATTTCAGTATGTCTCATGATATATGTATTTACCTTATATTTACAGGGAAAACGAAATTCTGGGAGATTTTCCTATGAGTGAAGTTTTACTGTTAATTTGATTTTACTGGCCAGATGCTTCATGAGTTCTTTGATACTAGTGCTAAAAACAGCACATTGACGTGTTTCAGGTTTTCCTCTTTCAAATGAGAAGCACCCTTATGAAGTAAAAAACATGAAATCATTATTGTGTTCTTTTTATAGTCAAACTATTCCAACTAGAAGAGAATGTTTTCAGTTTTTGGTCAAATAAGAGAAAAGCACATTCCTAAATCTCGTAATTTGGGGATTTGGGGAGTAGGAAAGCTGCCACTGTCTGTATTAATATTTGTTCTGTTTTCAGAATAGCAGTTTCATTTCCAGATAGATGACCATGCAGCCTGCAATTCAAGTAAGTATTTTTCTTGGAAAAATACGTATTTAAATTATAAATTAATAAAATTTAATTAATAAAATACTAAAATTATCACAAAATATTTTTATTGCATTAGTTTTTTTAAACCATTACATTCTGATAGCAGGAATATTATATTTTAACTTTCTAGTTCTGAAAAGATTTTAAATCTAAGCTTTTATTTGTATTAAATATTTGAAAGAATCATTATCTTTGGGTTGGTGCATCCATTTTATTTATACCACTTCAACAAAAGAATTAGAATATTTTGTAGATTTCCCCTTATTATAAGTTAGTACATAATTTCATATAAAGGAACTTTCAGTGAAAACAAATACAAGTTTTTTAAAGACAATTACACATTTGTTCTGTAAATGTCTGTACATGACCAGGGTTTAACATTTGAAATTTTAAGGAGTGGGGTTTTTTTGTTCATTTTATATCTGGGGATAGTGAGACAAGCCAGAATAATCTTATATTTGAATGATTTTCAGAGCTATTTGTTGTATTAGTCTTATATCCCTTCTTTTCTCTTTCTTTTATTATAACTGGAATATGATTGAATATTAATTTAAAATCATATTGAATCTCACTACGTAGAAAGATAACAAGCAGCTGATATTAAAATGTATTGGAAAGTAAAAACTTTAGCGTCAATCAGATTCGAGTTTTGATCCTCATTCTGCTACTTCTACAGTGAGATGCTGGCAAATTGTTTAAGCTCTTTGAGTGTTGTCTTCCTAACCTGTAAGATGAGGATAATAGTCCTTAATTTGCAGTGCAGCTGTTTGGAGTCAATGAGATAATGTGTGCAGAGGGCCTTCTAGAGTGCTTATTGCCTAGTAGGCACTCCAGAAGTTTGTTTGTACCATTGGCACACAGTTATCCAGTTGTAAAACTGGAGATAGTACTTGTTTCAGTGAAAGCCTCTTTTTCTTTGGTAAAGAAAGAAGGCATAGCCACATGCAGTGGTGCATGCCTGTATTCTCAGCAATTTAGCTAGGACCTGAGTAACTTAGTGAGACCTGTCTCAAAATAAAAAATAAAAAGGGCTGGGGGTGTGACTCAGTGGTTAAGTGCCCCTGGGTTCAATATCTAATACAAAAAAAAAAAAGCATAAATGCTAAGATAACAATAGCAATAGATGAAGCCTAGAGAAGAGTCTATTTATCAAATGGTTAAGAACAACCCTGAGTATGATCCTGCTTGTATACCATCCTATGCTGTGCCCCTGTACCCCTCTGCTCTACTAATGAAAAGTCCACCATTCCGTTTTCAGACTTGGGAATTGATGACTGTCTCCCCAGAAATGTTGTTCTTCCCCTTTGGGTCCTTTCCCATTTACATGCATTGTGCCCAGAATTCCTTTATTTCCCAGAACCATTTTTGATCTGATTACTTTTATCTGTCCTTCCTTTATTCCAGTCTTAGAAATGTCACTAATTTCTTGTTGATTATATTTTCTTGATTTCTTATCGAGTGCTTTTGTCATTTCTATAAGCCATGTTTTTCTCTTTTCCACATTAAGGGTCATTAGTAGTTTTTTGGTGATTGTTTTGTGTAGTTTTGTTTTTATGGTTCCATGAAATCGCTGATCTAGTTGCCACAGGTCCATCTTTATTGATTGTCCTTCAAGAGTAACCTTGATTCTCTCCTTGCTGAATGTGAGAAATTTTCAGGATTTCCACCTCTTTCTCTGCTAACTATATTGGACAGTTACTTATTTGTAAGTATCTTACAGAGAGGAGACATCCAGTATCTCTTTATTTATTTAAAAAAATTTTTTTTAAGAGAGGGACAGTGAGAGATAGGGAGAAAGAGAGAATCAATTTTATTTGTTTTTCATGTGGCTTTCATTGCTCTGTGACTTCGTTGTGTATGTGGTGCTGGAGTTTGAACTCGCATCCTCACACATGCCAGGCTAGTGCTGTAACTGCTGAGCCACTGCTCCAGCTCCAATATCTCTCTTTTATCAATTGATTTCTTATTAATTTAGTACATTAAAGTTTTCCATGCTCTTCTTCTGTATCCTTCATGTTGATTAATAAAAGAAGCATATGGTCTAAAAGTCAATGAACAATAGTTCTTAACTGCTTTTGGGTCATAGTCCTGCTTGAGAATCTGACAAAAGCTTTGAATTCTTTCTCTGAGAAATAATCCATGTGTAGGCATACAATTTAACTTAAATTGTAAGCAAGCCTATGTTCCTAAATTAATCTGTAGACTGCCTGTGGATTAAGAATCTGTCTATAAAACCACAGTGAAATAATCAGAACTAAGATATTAACATTGGCACAACACTACCATTTAATACTCAGGGCACAGTCAAGTGTTGCCACAGCAGGATCCAGTTCAGAACCTTGCTTTGCCTTTTGCTGTCCTATCTCTTTGAGTGTGAATCAGTCTAGAATAGTATCTGTCTTTGCTAGTCTTTAATGACCTTGACATTTTGAATATTATAAAACAACTCTTTCATAGAATGTCCCGTGATGTTTTCTCATGATCGGGTTCAGGTTATGCATCTTGGGCAGGAATATTACTTAAGGATGCCACTTTTCTCATTGCATCCTGTCAGGTGGCATATGATTATTAACAGTGTTCAACCTTATCACTTGGTTATGATGCTGTCAGGTTTCTTTACTATAAAATTGCTCTTCCCCACCCCCCATAACTATTTTTTGTGCAAGTACTTTATGATATAAACATTTCAATCCTTGTGGAAATTTCAACTGATTTACTTACTTATGTCTGTATGGAATATAGTTTTTTATTTTAGTCAATGTGGTATAATCCATTCCTATCATTATTTATTAAATTTACCAATAGACATCCCTTTAGACTGGCTTTTGTCCTCTTTTTGTGTCCCCATATTCTTTTAGAGTATCTTTGCAACCCCCCTTCCAAGAACCTCCTGGTCACTTCGCTTGGGACCTCATACACCTTCCTGAATTGTGAAGGGAGAAGGACAAAGGCTATTGATTCTTTAGTAAAAAGTGACATCCTTGCTTCTTTTACAATTTGAAGAGTTGATAGTCTTTTCTATAAATAATCTTATGTTAAAGCATATCTAGCAGTGTTTAAATTTTTACAGGTGTTGATTTAATGGTATGATTACATCAATTTTTGTTTTAAATCAAGGATTGGTCATGGGTAAATATCTTAGGCTTTGTGGGTCAATAGGCAACATCAAGGCCTTTAAATTGGTACTTACATGAGAATGATTTTAAAATTCTTAACTTGCTGGTCATGCAAAATCAAAAAAGAAACCAGATTTGCCTCTTGGAATTAGTTTTCCTTCCCCTTATTTTATTTTATTTTTTGAAGTGCAGGGGTCAAACCCAGGGTCTTGCACATGCTAGGCAAGCACACTTCTGCACACATCTGTAGTTCCCACCCCTTGTTTTAAATCAAAGTATTTAGAAATTCCTTTTTAAAAAAATAACATTGGACTGGAGTGATGGCTCAGTGGTTACGGCGCTTGCATGGCAAGTGCGAGGACGCAAGTTCAAACCCCAGCACCATGTACACAACGGAAGTGTCTGAGGAATGAAAGTCAAATAAAAAACTAAATAAAGATTGCTTCTCTCTTTCTCTCTTTCTCTTTGTCCCCTCTTTCTTAAAAAAAAAAAAATATATATATATATATATATATATATATATACTTTTTAAAAAAAGTAGCATTGTGGGCTGGAGTGGTGGCTCAGTGGTTATGGCACTTACCTGGCATGCGCAAGTACACGGGTTCAAACCCCAGCACCCACGTACACAACTATGTGTCAAGCAATGAAAGCCATGTGAAAAACTCAATAAAAATTGATTCTCTCTCTCTCTCTCTCACTATCCTTCTCTCTTTTTTAAAAAAAGCATTGTATTTATGATTTAAAATTTACAAATCATTTATTAATTTCTCCATTCATTCAATAAATGTTTATTTAATCACTGTAATGTTCACCACCAGATGCTACGAAGATGTATCTTGTAAGGCATAAATCATTAACCCACTTTACAACTGAGGTGCTAGGACTCTGGTGAAATCATCGTTAAACTTACTCAGCAAAGAAGTGGAGGAAAAATATTTGTTGGATTTTATCCTCTTGGCTCAATGGTTAAATCTATTCATTAATATTAGGGCTTTACCTAAGTGACTTTAATAATCAATATTGAAAATGTTTTAAGTATTAGTCAGTAGTTATTTCTCAATTATGTATTTTCTGTGAGCTGCTAGTTTTGTATACTGGTGTATTATGGGTCACTTACACTTCGACATGTAAATGTTGATGTGAGTCATGGTAAAATTCAGGCAGTTGATTGGTATTCTCTCTAGGTGTGGTTTGGCGAAGATCTGCCTCTAAGTCCACGGAGTCCTCTAATTCCCAGACACGGTCCAGGATTGGCTGATGTTTGTCAGTATGATGAGTGGATCGCCGTGAGGCACGAGGCTACTCTGTTGCCCATGCAGGAAGATCTCTCTATCTGGTTGTCCGGTCTATTAGGTAAGACTTGCCAAGAGACCTCAAATTGTAATCACTTTTTCAATAAATATTTAAAGCTTTACTTTTTGTCAGAGAGTGATGGTTCTAGATGTTGGGGATATTGTAGTAAAGTGAAATATATAATGTGCTTGTTCTCACCAAGCTTAAATTCTCTCTAGCTAGGGAAATACTATGATTCATCCTGAACCTTGGGTCTGGAATAGTAGGAAATTTGAGATTTAAGTGAAGAGGTTAGTACCTTTGAATAATCAATATTTTATTGTTTATGTTTATATTTATATTATAGGTCTAATTTTGTTTTTTTACTGACCCAGCCCCACAATCTTGTGAAAGTCATTGGATTTTGAGTGAAATATGTATTGTAGCTTAAATAATTACTATTTCTGAGACATTCAGCAATAGACATATGAAACCTAGAAGGAAATATCAGCTTAGAGAATATCTGGCATCATATATTTTACTCTGTTAGAGACTTTGATGAATTTCTCTGAACTTTCTTCCCAGGAAAAAAAAAATTCACTTTAAATACAGAATTTCATGTAGCATTGAGAGATTTTCATGAAAGGAAATATCCTGAAGGTCATCTGTGGTTTCCTAAGATAATTAAACACACGTAAAGCACTCACTGTAGTTATCGCATATGAGTTTGTGATTTGGATAATTTTAAAGTCTTTCATGTAATTATGCTTTTAATGAAGGCATTTTAAAAGTGAAACTATTTGTTATGGTGTTATATTTAATTTTTAAATTACAATAAAATCCATCTTATTTACAAAAAACTATGTAAACAACATTAACGTGCAGTGAGTTTCATTTAGAATGAAATAAAACAAATGTCAGTCGTCTTTGTTTCTTCCTGTACTTCTATATCACAGATATTTTTGTTTCAGTTACCTTCCATTTAGCTTGACATTATTTGTTTTAACTATAATTCTAAGATGGAATATTTGGAGTTTGATATTTGTTTTGGTTTTCATCTGTAATCTGATTCTATTTAATCAGATTTTAAGCATTTTATTTGAATTTGCTGTTTCAAGAAGAACCTTAACTTTGAGATTTGTTTTTAGATATTGAAGTTAAGGCAGAAAGACTATTGGAAGAACTTGATAATGGAGTGCTGTTATGCCAGTTGATTGATGTTCTTCAAAATATGGTGAAAACATGCGGCTCTGAAGATGCTGGGGTAAGTACATGTTCGAGAGTGGTGATATTAAATCTTGGTCTGTACAATTCAGTATGTTCATGTGTATTTCTTTTCATGTCTGCAAGGTTGTAAACTTCTATCTCACAACTGGCTATGAGACCATGAAGCCTTTTTGAGCATCTGAAAAGTTATCTATAAAATGGAGATATTAACATTTGCCCTGTAGGATTTATTTGTGAGTGTTTTAGTCAGCTTTTACACTGCTGTGACCAAAAGACCTGACAAGAACAGTTGCAGAACAGGAAAAGTTTATTTGGAGGTTCACAGTTTCAGAGGTCTCAGTCAGTGGGTAGTTAGCTCCACTCCTTAGATTATGAGGTAAGACAGAATATCATGGAGGAAGAGCATGACAGAGGAAGGCAGCTGGGGACATGATTCCCAGAAGAAGAGAGAGAGCTGCTCCACAAGGAAGAACTGCAAACCCCAAAGGCATACCTCCAAGGACCCACCTCCTCCAGCCATACCCTGTGCCTGCAGTCACCAAGCAATTAATCCCTACAAGGGAATTAGTGCACTGATTGGGTCAAGGCTTTCATAGTCTAATCATTTCACACCTCTAAACCCTCTTGTATTATCTCACACATGAGCTTTTGGGGTACCCCTGATATCTAAACCGTAACAGAGAGCATTCGTTGTCATTAAATGAGATAACGTACAGATAGTGTCTAGCATAGTGCTTGATGCGTTGTGGATATCCAGTGGCCAGCTCTTCTTAAGATCTATGATCACACCTTATAGGGTACTTCCTTACAGGGTTGGATGCTTATAAAGGTTAAGTGAGAAAAGAGCTTGTATAGTTCTTGGCACACAGGTAGCTGATGCTGCCGCCATCATCATCTTCATCTTGTCTTCTTTCCAGTCTCCTTATCCTGCCTTGGTAAATTCTCTAAAGATTGAATGAATGACCAAAAATATATGAGAAAATGCTCTACATCATTAGCAATAAGAGAAATGCAAATCAAAACTTTACTGAGATTCCACCTCACTCCTGTTAGAGTGGCAAAAATGAAGAATACAACCAATGACAGATGTTGGAGGGGCTGTGGGAAAAGAGGAACACTGTCACATTTGCTGGTGGGATTACAAACTGGTATAGCCACTCTGGAAAGCAGTGTGGAGACTCCCATACCCGCCCACACTATAGCTTCTGCAGTATTATCTAAATATTCTTGAGCCAGAGAGTAAAAAAATGAGGATTCTATAAAATGGAGACTATCAATTTTCAAAGAACCTGAATTAAGAATGGGCAACTATTTCCTTTTTTGATATTCTCCTCTGGAAACTCAGGACTGACTTCATGAATCTGCATGTAATGAGGTGAACCAAAATGAGTGTGTTTATTAACTTTGAACATAGTGATGATTTTGTGTTTGTGTGAAGAGATGTACCATAGAGATATACTGTGAAATTATCAGACTTTCTTTTTTAATTTTAAATAGAGTTCTTGTATCATTTTAAAAACCAAGAGATTAAAGAAGTTTGATCCTTCTGATAATTTTGACTAGTTTGTTTTCTTAGGAATCATTTTCTCAATATACTAAAAGCAAAATAAATTTTTAAAGATATTTCACACCTAAAGTTGTGTATTTTGTAGTTATATTCAAAGCAATGAACATTTACTTGGTAGTATTAAAATGGATACCTAATAAAAAGATCCTTGATGCATTTTAAAAATTATCCTTATGTCTTTTCCAGAATTTTCCAATGAGAAAGGTGCCTTGTAAGAAAGATGCTGCATCGGGGTCTTTCTTTGCCAGAGACAACACTGCAAATTTCCTTCATTGGTGTAGGCATATTGGGGTTGATGACACTTACCTCTTTGAATCTGAAGGTTTAGGTAAGTGTTGTTGCTGTCATTGTTGTGGGTGATTTTTAATGTTTGTTAGGGTATTTTTATATCCCTCACTTCTAATTTTTTCTTTCCAAATCATGATTCAAAATGTCATCTTTCCAGATAATGACTGACTTACAGTTTCATAGAAAAATTTGTACTTTAAACAATTGGAGAATCATATATTAAGACAAATACATTAAGCTTTTCATTGATAGTTAAAGATTTTATTTATCTAGAATGTCCTAACAATATTTTACTTGCTTACTAAGTTGACCGTGGGAATGTTCTGGACTAATGCTTTACTAATTAATGCTTTTATCAAGATTTACTCTACTAAGTCTAAATTGCTAGTAATTTCTATTTAATCAGATAATTACAGAAATGACAGAAAGCCAAATGATGTATACCTATAGTGTTTAGATTTACCTTGTAAATCTGCCAAATTGATCATCCAAATGGATTAATGTTTTGACTATTCGTTTTGAAAAGTCATGCTCTATTGAAGAATTATTGGCATTATTTTCTCATTTCCTTTAACTCAGTAGAAACATCTGTGTAGTTATTAAAGTGACAGCTGCTTTAGAATATACACACATATACTTCCAAGGATTTATATATGTGTATACATGTACGTATATATGTGTACATAAATACACACAAATCAAATTAATAATGCTGTGATGGGAGCAGTAGCATATCAAGGATGGGTGCAGGGAGAAGTTTTAACACTGACATGTTTATATTTGGTAATTTTGTAGTGATAATAATAAGCAAACTGCCTTTTAATTGATTTTACTGTAGTCTTTAAATCTCTGACAGTGCACACCCTTCTTGCCTGCACCCCATATAAGCTGCTACCTGTTTGGTGTGCCTCTAGATATTCCTATCCAGGGTAGAAGAAAGTACAATGGGTTATTCTTTCACCCTTTAGAAAGCACTTGTGCTGATCTCTGCTAACAGTGTAGTTGACTTAATGGCACAGACAGCTTCTAGAGATCAAAGGGAAGAGGAAATACTTTGAATTCTCTAGTTTCTAGTTTACTGACTCAGAAAGAAAAAATTGTTATGTATTTCTCATTATCAGTAAAAGACATCTCTGAGGGTCCTGAAGGTCAGTGTAGGATTAGGTAAAGCACTGTTAATACCAATAACTCACTTCTAGGCATTGAACTGATGAGCTAATGTTTTTACTCTCTAAAGGCCTCAGTGATGAGCCTTTTTAAGTGTTTACATTTTGCTAGGAATTCAAAGCAATTTTAAGAAATAAATAGAATATTTAGGTACTTTTAAGTGTTTGGAAAAATGGATTTGAAATAAATCCAGGATACTTCCTTTGTTGGTATGAATTTTAAACTCAAATATAGGCCTTTTTATTACTTTTAAACATAATACTTTGTGCTTTGGGTATGTAATAGATGCAAATCAAAAAATGTTACTTCTGTTGGAGGGGTCACAGTGTACGTGCAATTCATCACACAATGCACATTGTTAGATTCAGAGCAGAAGTTTCCTAGAGTTTCTAACATTAAGGACCAGAACAGAAGCAAGATGATTTTCAACTACTATATTGGTACATTTAACATGAATTCTATGATCAGATTCTTTTAAAAACCATGATCTCTGTTTACCTTTGTATTATGATTCATTAAAAAATATAAATATATATACATTGCATACACACACACACACACACACACACACACACACACAGGATTGAACCCAGGAACCCTCACCGCTGAGCTGCATCCCCAACCCCTCCCCCCACCCTCCCCTTTTTTTTAAGTTTTGAGACAGGGTCTTGCTCAGTTGCTGAGACTGGCCTGAAACTTAAATCCTCCTTCCTCAGCCCCTCAAATTGCTAGGATTACAGGTGTGTACCACCATGTCTGTCTAAAAATTATTTTTTATAATTGTGTTAAAATTCATATAAAAAGTTTACAATTTGAACCATTTTAAGTGTACTAGGCTCCCTTTAAAAATTGTGTTTAAAAATGAAGATATGCATCACATAACATAAAATTCATAATTTAAAAATGTACAGTTAAGTGTTTTTTAGTATTTTCATAATGTTGTACAGTCTTCATCACTGCCTAATTCCAGAACATTTCTATTACCTCAAAAAGCAAGCCCGTACCTACTAATAATTCGTCTCCATTACTTTCCTCCCTCATGCTTTGGCAACCCTAGTCTGCTTTCTGTTGATTTGTATGTTCTGAAAATTTCATAAATAGAATGATACAGTAAAGGGCCTTTTGTGTCTCACTGCTTTCACTTAGCATAGTGGTTTATTCATTTTGTATCACATAAAAGTATCTCATTCCTTGTTATGGCTGAATAATATTTCACTGTGTAGATATACCACATTTGTTATTTTATCCATTCAGCTGATGGATGTTTCCAATTTTTTGGCTATTTATGAATAATACTGCTATGAACACTTGTGTACAAGTTTTTGAGCGAAGGTATGTTTGTAATTCTCCCAGGTACATATGCTAGGAATGGAATTGCTGGGTCATATGGTAATTCTGTTTATCTTTTTGAGGAAGCAGGAACTGTTTTCACAGTGGGTACACCATTGTGTGTTCCCACCAGCAATGCACTGGTATTCTGGTCTTTCCCATCCTTGCCAATACTGCTTATTGTTTTTGTTTCTTTTCTTTGTTTCTCTTATTCCATCCTGGTAGGTATTAAGTGATAATCTTATTGTGGTTTTTAATTTGCCTTTCCCTAACAGCATCCAGCATCTTTTCATTTGTCTGTTGGCCTTTTGTGTGTCCTCTTTGGAGAATGTCTGTTCGAAACCTTTGCTCATTTATTTTCCCCAGTTAGGTCATTTATCTTTTTTGTTCACTTGCAAGTATTTTTTGGTATATTCCAGATACTTGGCCCTTACCAGATAGAATTTGCAAATATTTTCGTCCAGTCTTTAGGTTGTTTTTTCACTTTCTTGAAAGTGTCCTTTGATGCCTAAAAATTTAATTTTTTAAGAAACAAAGTGAGAATGAGAGAAAAAATCAATTTTATTTCTTTATTTTTGTCTAGTTTTTGTTTTTCTGACACTTAGTTGTATATGTGGTGCTGGGATTTTAACCCGGGTCCCCACGCATGCCAGGCAAGTGCTCCTCCGCTGAGCCACTTCTCCAGCATCCCAGATTTAAAATTTTTAAGTTTAATTAATCTCTTTGTTTATTTGCTTGTGCTTTTGGTGTCATCTCTAAAAACTGTTGCCTAATCAAAGACTCATGCAGAGTCTTACTTTATGTTTCCTTTTAAGAGTTTCGTAGTTTTATCTCTTAACATTTAGGTCTTGAATCATTTTTAGCTGATTCTTGTGTATGGTCTGAGGTAGGGTATCTTTGCCTGTAGATATCCATTTGTTCCAAGCCATTTACTGAAAAGACTGTTTTTCCTCTGTTGAATTGTCTTGGTACTCTTTTTGAAAATAATTGAGCATAAAAGTGTGGGCTTATTTTTGGATGCCCCGTTCCATTTTTCTATATGTCTATCTTTATGCCAGTAGTATATTGTCTTGATTTTTGTAGCTTATAAGTTTTGAAATTGAGAAGTTTGTGTCCTCCAACCTTGTTCTTAGTTTTCAAGATTGGTTTTACTGTTTTGTGCCTCTTGCAATTCCATATTAATTTTTTCATCACATTATCTATCTGTTTCTGGAAGAAAAGGCTAGTGGAATGTTTATAGGGACTGCATTGAATTGGTAGGTCTATTTGGGGAATGTTGCCATTGTAACAATATTGTCTTCCAATTCAGGAACATGGAATAACTTTGTATTTATGTATATATTCTTTAATTCCTTTCAATGTTTTGGAGTTTTGGTGTAAAATATTAGACTTCTTTGGTTAAATTTGTTTCTAAGTACTTTATTCCTTTTTGAACTGTTCTAAATGGAATATGAAGTTCATTTTCAGATTGTCATTTCTGGTGTATGCCAATTAATTTTTGTATATTGTATTGTACCCTGCAACTTTGCTGACTTCGTTTATTACCTGTAATAGTTTTCTTTGGTAGAGTATTTATGGTTTTTTTGTACATATGATTATGTCATCTGCAAATAGAGACAGTTTTCCTTTTCCAGTCTAGATGCCTTTTGTTTACTTTCCTTGCTCACACACTGTAGCTAGAACCTCCACTATAATGAACAGAAGTGATAAGAGAGGGAATCCTTATCTTTTACTTGGTCTTGGGAAGAGCACATTTAGTATTTTACCTTAAGAGTGATGTTGGCTATGTGTTTTTCATGGATGCCTTTTATCCGTTTAGAAAGTTCTATTCCTAGTTTGCTGAATTTGTTTGTGAAAGTGTGTTGGATATTTTTCAAATTACTTTTTCTGTGTTTTTTTCCCTCCCTTTTTCATGTTATATGACATTATTACTTTGGTTGATTTTCATATGTTGAAATAACTTTGCATCCCTGGCATAAATTCTATTTGATGGTGGTATATAATCTGTTTTGAATGTTGCTGAATTTTGTATGCTTATATCTTTTTTTTTTTTTAAAGAGAGAGAGCGAATGAATCAATTTTTATTGATTTTTTTCACATAGCTTTCATTGCTCTCACACTTAGCTGTGAACATGGTTGGTGCTGGGGTTTGAACCCGTGTACTCACGCATGCCGGGCAAGCGCTATAACTGCCAAGCCATTGCTCCAGCCCCTTGTATGCCATATCTTGTTGAGAATTTTTATTTCAAAACTCATAAGGACTGTTGTTTTTAGTTTTCTTATGATATCCTCATCTGGTTTCTGGCTTTGGTTTCAGTTCTCGTGGATATCATAGGGTAGGTTAGGAAGTACTCCTTTCTCTTCTATTTTTGTGATGTTTGACAGATAATAGCACATAGTCAAATATAGTTTAGAGTAAAATTGAGGTAATACATCTCTTCTAACAGTATTTCCTGTTGAGATGTCTTAAGTACAAGTAGTGTAATGTTACTAACCACTTAGTTTTCAAAAACTGAAATGCTATGCAAATAAGGATCTAATGTTCATTCTCTTCTTGTTAACCAGTTTTTAGAAATAATTTATAGAGGATAATAATATGTGGAGAAAATAAAAGTGTTTTTTCTAAGGTTTCTCCGAACAAGTGAGCCCACTGTCTTCATTGTTCTTTTACTCTCTTCATGTCAGCAGTATCTCTCCGTATTTAATTCTGCTCCTTAAAGCATGTAATCTTATTTTCCCACAGTTTTACACAAGGATCCAAGGCAGGTATATCTTTGTCTTCTTGAAATTGGCCGAATCGTGTCAAGGTATGTATTCCAAAATGTCATAAACTCTTTCAAGCTATTTAATTCTAGCTTAGAATGTTGTTTTCTGCAAACAAAAGACAGTGACTCTTGATTGAAATGAAGTAACCTAATTTCCTGTTTTATCTTTCTGTGTCTGTATTTACTTTGCTCTGTTTGGGTGAGCATGTGTCAGCATTTGTTCCTTTGTGTACCTTGCCTTCATTTAATGTTGAATTGTGAAAGTGGTTACTTCAGATGTTTAGATTAAAAATCAGGCAAGAGTATGTAGTCCTAAAGCAAGTTAGGCAAAGCAAGCTTTCTGAATACAGAATCTGATAATAACATGAGTTCCCCATACATTCTTTACTCTCTGGTTGATTTTAAAGATGACCTTCAGGATCCCAGGAAGAATAGAGCTTCCAGTATCCCAAATATATGCAATGATGTGAATGTTGTAATCTGGATTTTTGGTACTCTGTGAGGCATTAAAAAGGCACTTCCAGATGTCCCAGTGAAGCAGTTGGTAGAAGAGAATCATACAAACTTTGCTCTAAAAATAAAAGGCAATCTATCTTTTTTTTTTTTAAAGAGAGAAGGACAGTGAGAGAGAGAAAGAGAGAGAATCAGTTTTTATTGAGTTTTTTACATGGTTTGCATTGCTCTGACACTTAGTTGTGTACATGCGTGCTGAGGTTTGAACCCGTGTACTTGCGCATGCCGGGCAAGCACTGTAGCTGCGGAGCCCCTGCTCCAGCCCCTGCAGGAAAGTTCCTGGGCCACCTTTGCTTGAATGATCGGATTTTCTGTTTTTCAGATATGGGGTTGAGCCACCAGTATTAGTAAAGCTTGAGAAAGAAATTGAATTAGAAGAGACCTTGCTTAATACCTCTGGGCATGAAGATTCTGTCAGCATTCCAAAGTCATGCTGTCAGCGTGAGGAGCTACATGAAGCTGTAAGTAATTGCCATATTTTCTTTTGACTACTATACCTGAAATCTCATAGCTTTATGATCTCCTACATGCTACAGATGATGCTGTGTTTAAAAGAAAATATTTCTTATTCTGAATACCTACCAGTTACTAATCCCCACTCTCTGATGAGATCAGGGTACTGTATCTCAGAGGTAATTTGTCATTTCTTGCTTATTATGAGGAATGGATGTATAATTGAGGAGTTGTGGGGAAAATAGACTGAAATCCATCATGAAGGGTACTATAGGCCACAAAAATTCATTGATTCCTTTTTTTAACATGGTAGTATTATAATCTCACTTACAAATGATAAGGATTACTCTCATGGTCTTCTAGAGGTTAAATTGGTTTTATGGCAATAATCTATGGATAAGATGATGAGAACTTGAATTTGAGCAGCAGTAATGGGGATGGAGCAAAAGGAACAATTATAGGCCATACTTAGGAGGTAGAATTGACAGAAATTAACGATAGATAGGGAAGGAGAAAATCTAAGTTGATTTCCAAGGTGAAGTAGATGATATTTGGACAATATAGGAAGAAGAAAATTGTAAGGGAAAATTGATGGTTTTTTGAACATTATCCTGATGTAATCTACACATTAGGTGATGGGTTACAACTGGAAGGTTTCTCTAACTTCACCTCTTCATTCTGTAGATGTTAGTAGAATTGCATTCGTTAGGGCATGGGTCTCCTGTGTAAGTGATAGAGGTGAACTGAGTATCAGACATTTTCTACTTACTGCTCTTTACAGTAATTAAAAATCCTATTCAAATTAATAGATCAACTAAAAGAAGTCTAGTACAGTAGAGGAAAAGGAAGGATGGGAGGGAAAGGAGCAAGGAAAAGCGGCAGATCTCATGAACTGAAATTTATTTCCATGCATGTACGAGTTTGTTGGAATGAACTAGGTATACCCATAAAGCTATAATGAAAAAAAAAAGTCAAAGATCAATAGCGTAAAGGGACCATGGGGTAGGAGAAGGTAAATGCTGGGGATTTATATGGCCAAATTATATTATTACATTGTGTGCATGTACAAATATTTAACAATCCCATCAATATGTACAATTATAATGCACCAATAAAAACTGTAGGAAAAAAACTAAAAAGTTTGTAGTGTTTCGTAGAAATGCTTAATGTACAAAAGTATTTTAAAGCAATGAATAAATCATTACTAATAAACATCCAGAGTATTGCTTTAATTGATTTGTTTAATGTAATAAAAGTCTGTAATAAAGCACTCAGTTAGCATTGCAAGACAGTTTAAGATTATTATGTCAGCCATCCCTTTACCAGACCAAAATATATTTACCTACATTATCTTATTGATACATTTGATGGCTTTAAATATCAATATGGGAAGCTGAAGTAATGTTGTAGGTAAAAAAACCAAACATTTACTTAAAATTTTATGTATTCTTAAAAATATAAATAAACATAAAGGAAATATCAGGAAAATATTTTTATTAAATGAGAAATATGTTAGTTTCCCTATTATATAAAGACCATGAAATTTTTAATAGGGAAATGGGCAAAGACTGTGGTCACACAAGCAAAGTATAATGTTGAAACATGCCAATTATCAAGGAAATCAGATTAAAACAGCCGTGAAACACCATTTGCCCCAAAAGCAAAATTTTTAGAAATTAGGAAACCTGGGCTGGGGATGTAGCTCACTGGTAGAGTGCTTGCTGGAGTGTGTGAGGCCCTAAGTTTGATTCTCAGTGCTATAGGGGAAAAAAAGAAAAAGCAAAACAGTACCAGTAAATTCTGGTGAAACTGGACTTAAGAATTGCTGTTAGGAATGAAAAATTGTGGAGACTTTAAAAAATCAGTTGACACATATCAAGAGCTACAGAAATATTCCTTTTCTCTTTTTATTATAATTAAAAACAGGAAAAGTAACAAATGAAAGTATTTATTGCACTATTATTTACATTGGTAAAAAATTATAGGCAATATAAAAACCTTCCAATAGGGCAATAGTTTAGGATTCATTATCTTAACATAATAATCATTTTATGTAGCCATTATGAGAACTATGTAGCAACAAAAAATGTTTATTTTGTGAAAATTATGTAGATATGAACAAACTATATGGCAAGAAGGAGAATGAAGGTAATAGTAATGTAGTATCATTGGAGATCGTTTTAATTTCTTTACCTATTTCCCTTTAATGTTATAATGTTAATTATGCAATAAATAAAACTAGATGAAAACGCTTTTTATCTGCGGCTCTTACTTCTTTTAGACTCACTGCCTTGAACTTGTGGGCAAGTGCTGATTGCTAGCACTAGCAATATTGTACTGGTTAATATTAGTGGTTTTTGGATATTTTAAACAAGGGAAATAAGTAACTATCAGATCCATATTCTTGTTATGAAAACTAGAAATGAACTTATTTCTTTACATACATGCTATATAAATACTTCGATGTCCACCTGTAAATATGTGACCTACAAGTATCATGGTGTCATGTCATGTGTAGCATACAGATTAATTCTCTGATTCATCATTAAAGGTTATTTTAAGAAGAATACAACACTGGGTGCAGTGGCTTATGCCAGTAATCCCAGTGACTTGAGAGGCTGAGGCAGGAGGATTCTGCAAGTCAAGGCCCAACAAGTTAGTAAGGCCCTAAACAACAGTGAGAACCTGCTTCAAAATAAAAAATAAAAAGGACTGGGGGTGTGGCTCAGTGGTTAAGCACCCCTGGGTTTAATTCCTGCTACCAAAAAAAAGAAAAAATAGTATACAACTGAAATTCTGAGTATGAAACATTTACAGTCTTTCTTTAAAAATTGCTTTGGTTGACTAATATATAACCATGGTTCTAATACTTAACTACTTTGATCATTTTACATATATGGTGTGTATATATATGTGAATATGCATGCCATATGTACATATACTCATGATATGAATGAGATAAACTTTACTGAATGACTTATGAAAATCAGTTCTATTTGTTTATAAGCACATTATCTGATTAAATGAACAAATTCTAGGTCCTTCTTATCAGGCCCTGATGAATCTGTAATTGTCCATTCATTTTGGGTAGATCATTAAGGAAATCAGACAAATTTCTCGTAGTGTTCAGCTAAATTGGGCCTACCTGAAGAGAATATATGTTTTTAGCATCATACCAAAGTTCAATTAAATGAATTTGTTTATATTCTGTGTGACAAGTAATTGAGAAAAATATTCATGACTTTGTTTTTTCAAAGTGTAATTTTAGGGAAAAATCAAATATTTTCCATAGTGGCTGATATGTGATATTTTTCAAAGATATTTTTTAAAAATCTTCATTTAATCAATTTCTTTTAATTTCCATGCATTAAATATATATTTCCCATTTCTACTCTCCATCCCTACCCCAACTGAATTGAACTCAAGGGCTCTTTACATCTGAGCTACACTCTAGCCCTTTTCTATTTTTTGTTTGGAAACAGGGTCTGGCTAAATTGCCCTGGCTGGCCTTGAACTTGTGATCCTCCAGGCTCAGCCTCTGAGTAGTTGGGATTACAGGCATGTACCCAACTTAAATATAGAATTATTGAACTTCTTTTTATATTACTGTGATTCTACCACTTTTGCTTTTTATTTACTATAATAAAAAATACTTGAGGCACAGAAGTAGGGTTTTCCACTGAATCACTTCTCCTTAGTAGACTCCTGAAAAAAGTAAATATGTTTAGAAAAATGCTGCATGAATTGAAATGTTTAAGAATTTTACTTCATCATGAATGAATAGATATAAATATGTCTTTGAATATTTTAACAATAACTTTGAACATATCTTACTTAGTTTAGCACAATATTAAGGGAGAAGTTAAATTCCTCCTTAGATTTATCTGGCCAGTTTTTGATTTGACACAAATGCTTACTTACACAAATCAAGTTTAATAGTGGTCTCATATAATTTGACTTGTCCTCACTGTTCCATACTTGCAGACCTTCTTCAGCCATCGTGAGCACCCTGCAAGCCTGATTGCACTTGGGCAGAGGGAGAGGGAGGCCTAGACTCCATCACATCAGCGATGTCTAATCTCTATATTTGTTAACAAGTAAAGGAGAGGAGGATTAGATAGTTAAACTTTTATCTTTGAGATTTATCTTCCTATCAATGTTGCATTTTAACTTTAAACTTCTTATCAAATAACATTGCATTTTAAATTTTAAAAGTTAAAATTGCATTTTAAAAGTTAAAAATTGTAATTTACCTTTAAATGCTTTGTATAGCCAGCAGCAAATTTTGTCACGTGTTTATAATCTTAGGTTAAACATATTGCTGAAGATCCTCCGTGTAGTTGTTCTCATCGATTTTCTATTGAATACTTGTCTGAAGGACGGTATCGACTGGGAGATAAAATACTCTTCATAAGAGTAAGTCTACTATTTACAGCCTATAAACACATAGATCTTGCTTTGGAATTGGTTTTATTGCTTTACTAACCTCCTTTTGCTTTCCTCTTACTTTAAAAAAGATGGAATGAAGGGTGCTATTAATGGAAGAATTTCACTGTATATCACCATAAGATGAAACAAAACATCTAATAAGATTAAATATCAATGATAAGAAAAGAAAACAGAAACACTAGTTTATAATGACGCTTGCTTTGTGTTTTAAGCATAGAATCTTTTTCTTACTGACACAGCATCAGTGCATGCCAGTATGCTGATGTACATGTTCATTGCCTTCTCTGTCCCATCTGCAGTTGATTACTTGTCCCCTTTGCTGATGAACAGATTGAAATTTCACCTGTTTAGCATTCTGATACACTTCTGATACAAAAGCTTTCTTTCTTTAATTTATGAACCTTTTTTTTTTTTTTTAAAGAGAAGGCCAGTGAGAGAGAGAGAAGGAGAGACAGAATCAGTTTTTATTGAGTTTTTCACATGGCTTTTGTTGCTCTGACCCTTAGTTGTGTGCGTGGGTGCTGGGGTTTGAACCCGTGCACTTGCGCATGCCGGGCAAGCACTGTAACCGCAGAGCCACTGCTCTGCTCCAGCTCCCAACCTAAAAGTATTTAAAATACAATTTCACCATCCACATTTTCTTCTCTTTCATGTATTATGGTTACATTCCGAACTTCTGTCCTGCTTGCATGGAACACCCACATGCACTTTCTTTTAATTAACTTTGTTTTTTTTTTTTTTTCTTTTTTGAAGAGAGAGGGACAGTGAGAAAGAGAGAAAAAGAGAATCAATTTTATTTTATTTTTTCCAGCTGGCCTTCGTTGCTCCAACACTTTGGTGTGTATGTGGCACTGGGGTTCAAACCTGCGGACTCGTGCATGCGAGGCAAGCGCTGTAACCACTGAGCCACATTTCCAACCTAATTAACTTCCTTTTTTAAGGCAATATGATATAATGAATGGTGCACAGAGGATGGGACTTAGAGTTAAAATTTGTGGCTAGTCTTGTGCAGTTATGCAGATTTACCAGCTGTACTATCAGAGCCTGAGTTTGTCTTATCCCCAAAAACTTTAAGGACAGGCAATCCAGTGGATTGAGGTTAAGTTCAGATTTCTTAATCTTCAAAACCGTAGTTTTCTTATCTACAAGGAAGAACTAATAATAAATTATATCCAAGTATTTAGAAGATTGAATTGATATGACATTTATGAAAATAATTTACTAAATTGTCAAGTACAAGGTTTAGTTTTCATCTTTTTTACCTAATTTTATTATTTATTTATATAAAGAAAGAAGGACAGTGAGGGAGAGAGTGAGCAAGAAAGAAAGAATCAACTTTAGTTAGTTTTTCATGTGGCCTTCATTGCCCTGACACTTCATTGTGTGTGGTGCTGGGGTTCAAAACCATGTACTTATGCATGCCAGGCAAGCGCCATAACCGCCAAGCCACCACTCCAGCCCCCTCATTTTCTTTTTATTAGGAGACATTTTTCCCCTTAAGTCATCATTTTTTCTTTTTCTCCCTCTCCCTCCCTTATTCCTTTCTTTCCTTCAGTATTCAACTCTTTATTATATTGCCCTTGCAATTTTGTATACTTATTTATAATTTGGATTTTTAGCATGTAAATCATATTTAAATGTTTTAATTATAAATCAGAGAACTTTTATTATTTGCATAATTTAAGACTTATTACATTTATTATGTTAATAATACAAGAAAGAGACTGAACTTATACTGAAACTGTTGGCAAATACTCTGAATTTCATAGTTCATAGATATCACAAATTATGACTGCTAATAAATTGTAACTGTAAACTTCACAGTTTTACTGCTTTATTTTCACTCTCTTTGTGGGGCAGATGCTTCATGGTAAACATGTCATGGTCCGTGTCGGAGGAGGCTGGGATACTCTTCAAGGATTTTTGCTTAAATATGATCCGTGTCGAACATTACAGTTTGCTACACTAGAACAAAAAATTCTAGCATTTCAAAAAGGAGTTTCTAACGAAAGTGTACCTGATTCACCCATCAGAACACCTCAGCCTCCTGAAATGAATCCTTTGTCAGCAGTTAACATGTTTCAGAAACAAAACTCGAAGCCTAGCACACCAGTTGGTATTCTGCGGAGCAAGGAAAAGCAGGTGCACCCAACAGGTGTATCGCTGCCAGCGTCTTCATTGAAAGGTAAACCAGGGTCCATGTCAGTCCGTGCGAAATTCCCAGATTCTCCAGCACCATCTTATGTCAAGCTCAAGTCTTCAAAGGGTGTAACAAAGAAACCACTTACTCCTTCAAACAACGTGTCGCCTTCCCTTACTTCCACTTGTTCACCACCTTTGTCAGGAGCTGGACCTTGTGCATCTGAGTCACTGAGAAAATGTGTCACATTCTCCAACCCTCCTAAGGTTAAGGCTATTCCAGCCCAGAAATCTAGAGAACGGCTTGAGCCTAAACTTTTGCAAAGCAAGTGTTCGGGACAAACTGAAACAAGGTTCTTGAAACACAATTGCATTTCTTCCTCTGCACCTGCAAGTTCATCAAAGTGTCCAAAGTTACCAAAAGCCAATATACATGTAAGGCCTAAACCTTCCCCTTCCTCCCAGACTCCTAGAAAAATGACAAAACCCAGTTCCAAAATCACAGCTACTGGTCTAGAAACACGGTCTCAGGCATCTGATGGAACCCCACAAGCGGGGACAATTCTGGGACAGAAACTTAAATCTGCTTTGAATTTAAATCAACCGGTTTCTGTATCCTCAGTTTGTCCTGCAAAAGCTGCACGGGAGTTGAAAGATAAGAATATAGTATTGGGTGCCAAAAAGCAGCCTCAGAATAAAAGTACATGCCAGAAGACAGGATCCAGCTCCTCACAATCTCCTGGCCGTACCCCATTATCCACTGTGAGTGTTCCCCAGTCTGTGGCCAAGACACAAACCACACCAAAGTCAGCACAGCCTGCCCCAAAGGGCCAGTATTCTGCTAAAGGGCCTCAAAAGAGTGGCAAACCCCAAGCTTCAGCCAGGAAACCACCCTTATCTGATAAGGGAACAGAGAGAGGAGGAAAAAAACCTACTGCAAAGAAAAAGGAGGATGACGACCATTATTTTGTTATGACTGGGAGTAAGAAACCTAGAAAATAAATACATGCGTGTCACTTTAAGAAACCAGGGGCAGGAGCAGAATGAATGTGTGGGCTTCAAATCTTAAAGGTTTTTCCTGTTTGTGTTTGTCCAGATAGGAGCGGACATAAATACAACAAGATAGGGGGTGGAGGTGGGAAGAGGCTGGATGAGATGTCCAGAGTCACCAGAAGCTGTCCTTCTGAGACAAGCAGTTGTAGGATCACCAGAAGGTTCTTATTATTAATAGACATGTATATGAGTTTTAAACCATAGCATCTTGTTAATGTCTGCCCTTTAATGAAAATGTAAAAGTTAAATAACACTACTGAAATTGTAACTATGGTGGTTATATTTTTGAATGAGTATTAAATATGGAGGTTTTATACCTGCTAATGGCAGTACTGGTGCTTACATTAAGGGTCACTGAATTTTAGTAAAAAAGCAACGGTTTGGCGCTTGTCCTACAAAAGACATCTAATTTAATTTCCTCATCAGGATTGCCTGGTCCAGCAATACTAGTTACCAATGGCTGCTGCTGATTAGCTTAGCATTACTCTGGGTTAGGCAGAATTATATTTATTTAAATCTTTTAAATTTTTCCAAATCAGAGGAACAAATTTTTTTTTAAAACCTGGCTCATAGTAGCAATGATAATGTTTTGCTTTTTGTTTTTTAAAGAGAGAGGGACAATGAGAGAGAGAAAGAGAGAATAAATTTTATTTAGTTTTAGTTGCTCTGATACTTTGTTGTGTACATGGTGCTGAGGTTTGAATCCATGTCCTTGCTCATGGAAGGCAAGCGCCTTAGCCACCGAGCCACCACTCCAGCTCAATAATGTTTTTTTAAACCAATATTTTTGGTTAAAAATAAATTAATTTATTGAAACATAAATTTAGTAAAAGCAGTATCTGTAAAAATTTAGACACCTTATAATTTTAGATAGATGTTGTGCTATGTGACATCAGAAACTGATTTATTAGTCTTTATCATATTAAAGATATGTTAAATGTAATTTCCTATGAAAGCAGATATGAAGTTTTACATCAAAATAATGTTTTAACATCAGAATTGTTTTAACAGTCTTAAAATTAAGATGATATTAAAAAATCTTAGAGTGATACTGTATAAAATTTTATCAAATGTTATTTCTTTTGGCAGTATAACCAGTTTTAATTAGATTCTTCCAATTCTATTAATTTTCTTTAATAAAGTTGCAGCAGACAGCACATGTACAGTGCTTTCTGCTCTGGGCAGATTCTCTCAAGAAAGTACCCAAATCCGGTAATGAGTGCACAGACTCAGCCACCCAAGCTGAATAGTGGTCAATAATTTAAGAGAAGGTGATTATTTAAAAATTACTAATGTACTTTGAGAATTTTTAGGGGTGTTTTAAATAACTTTATAGTATTATCACAGCATTTATGTTCAGTATTGAGATTTGTATTTCTCTATTGTTTTAAACTCAAGTATTTTTATAGGAACAAAATAATAGTTTGCAAAAATGTACAATTGCAGAATAAGCGTTTAAGCTGGCGTCTAGTATTCTGTAGATTACAATGTAATGAAATTTTCTATTAAGATTAGTTATCTTTTGCATGGAGAACACAGTTAAAATAGAAGTCAGGTTAGTTTTTGGAATAATTGATGATTCTCTTAAAAGAGACAGTCACCAAATATTTAGTTTAGTTCCTATATTCTGGACATTGAAAGAGATAATATTTACATGGAATGAAGTCAATGTTCAAGAGGTACTAGGAACTTTTTTTTTCATAATCGAGAATATTTTAATTCATCTTTCAAAGAAAGACTTTTACCTTCATGGAGTTTATTCTCTTATAAGACCAAACACTTCTATATCAGTAACTTAGTATTGGGGGGGGGGGAAGTAAATGGTATTATTGCCAGTCTCTGAATCCAAGTACATTTTACAATCATGTAAATATTAACTTTTATGTTGACGGGAATAAAAAATAACTATCTAGGGACACCTGACACAAATTCCAGAATTAATCAAAGAATCACTTAATTCAAAAATTGGAAGTCAATTTATAAATATGTTCTACAGCAAGAGGGTATTTCTACAGTTATATTTAGTTGGATGAATTAATACTTTTATATAGCCTTCCTCTCCAAAATAAGTGTTTTATGAGAAAATAATGACCGAAAGACAATTAATTCTTCAAATATATTTTATTTTTTATTTTTTTAAAGAGAGAAGGACAGTGAGAGAGAGCGAGAGAGAATCAGTTTTTATTGAGTTTTTCACATGGCCTTCGTTGCTCTGACACTTAGTTGTGTACGTGGTTCTGGGGTTTGAACCCGGGTCCTTGTGCTTGCCAGGCAAGTGCCGAAACCGCTGATCCACCACTCCAGCCCGAGAATCAGTTTTTATTGAGTTTTTCAACATGGCCTTCGTTGCTCTGACACTTAGTCGTGTGGTGCTGGGGTTTGAACCTGTGTACTTGAGCATGCCGAGCAAGCGCCGTAATCACCAAGCCACTGCTCCAGCCCTCTAATTCTTCAAATATATTTTAAATTCTTCCAAAGAACTGTGTTTCTAATCATTTTTCACAATTTTAAAAACAGCCTTCATGTTGTTGAAATTGGAATGAAGTTTCCATTTCTTCTTAATATTATAGTGCAAGACTTTATAAGTTTTTTTGTATTTAATATTTAATAAAATGAGTATTAAACTTAAGTTACTGAAGTACCTAGAAAAAGAAATAATGTGTGCTTTCTTTAAAAAATGAATTTTTTGCTTAATTTGTTAATATGACTAATATATAAAACTTAAGGGGAAAATGAAATGCTGGTTATTTTTACATTGTGGGGCTTCAAGTAAGTGTTTAAAGCTAATGTCTTCAAAATGCCTTGATAAGTTAAATGACCTTGAACTTCCTTCTCCATACTGAATTTTAAGTTCTTAATGAATAAGAAATTATTTGAGGAAAAACTTCCTTCTCAGATCTTTCCATTTTGTTCTGACTTAATATATGTTACTTCTTTAAAAGGCTTCAGTGATAGGTCTTTATGATATATTCTTGTATCTGGGTTCACTTACTGGGTCCATGGGAATCCAAATTTGCATATATTCTTTTCTTGTGCCAGCAGTATTTGTATTTGATTTTAATTTAAATTTTCTCAAGTATTAAAATGTAAACATACACCAAAGTCTCAATTTGCTTTTTTTTTTATGTATTCTGAATATATTTTAATCATTTAATTCATGTGGGAAGTTGTACACATGAAGCATTCATAATTTCAGAAAAGTTCTTTTGCTTTTAAAAATAACCTCTTGTACTTGTAGAATTTATTTTATTGTTCCTAGGAGATTATAAGATGGTACCATTAAGCAACAATATTTGTTCCCCACATTCCTATATCTGCTAAAAGTTTGCTCCAGAAAGGCCAGACTCTCATTTAATAATCTTTGAGATAATAGGAATAATTTATTCATTATTAAAGTTAAATTCTTTAGACCACACTAGCTTTGTATTTACAGAAATTTTCCAAATTCCTAATCCTATTTAACACTTTTGTGATGTAAGAATATTCTAGAAATTCTCATCTTTTTCTTATATTCAAGACCAGAGTGATGATAAAAAGCAGGTAATTTATATGTGTTTTCTTTGATGTTTCAAAGAAAACACATAACTTACACAAAATTTTCATGTTTTTCTAACATGATTATAAAAGTTTTAAATTTAAATTCTTTTATGAAAATTTTGAGACTATTAGAAAATATTAAAGCATTTTCCAGTAAATCTGAAAATACACACATTATTAAATTAAGCTGTTACAAAATATACATACTCTTGTTCTTGTAGAAAAACTCGAAAGGCTTGCTCTTGAAGAAAGAATACATTTTAATGATTTAACTATAAGTATTTTAATCATAAACATATTGGTAATATTGTATAGCCTAAAAATAAAATACCATACAGTCACTGAAAATGAACTAGATGTTAATTTATTTAAAGGTGGGGATAAAGTAATGTTTCTGAGAGATTGCAGTGATAAAACATTAACACATAATGGTTCTCATTTTTCTGCCTTTGGCCAAGAAGAGCAAAACTACGTATTATAAGATATGAGCTCCATAGTGTTACCTATTATAATTAACGTCTTGTGGATAGTCTCTTAGGGTTTTTATTTAATACATTTTATTAAAATTGACCAGTTTTCTTAAATTGTTTCACAAATTATTAAATAGGAACGAACAAATAAAATGGAATGAATTGAGGTTGGATGTGACTGTTGAGGACCTCCGATAGTCCACCGTGGCAGTGTTGAAATGCTTCTGCCTCCACTGGATCGCTTACTCTTAACACCTGCTTAGTGTGGAGGATGCCATTGGAGATAGAGGAATAGGACAGTCATATTCAAGACACTTGGGTTTATGTGGCAAAGCACTTTTAATCACATAACATTTAACCTTATCAACAATTTCATGAGAAGAAATTATCTTTGTTAGAATAAGCTCCACGAACGCAGGATTTACAGCTATTCTGTTTAACATTGTGTTCCCAAGACCTAAAGCAATGCCTGTTACATAATAGTCATTCAGTAATTTTTTTTTAAAAGAGAGAAAGAAAGTGAGAATTTTATTTAGGTTTTCGTGTGGCTTTAGTTGCTCTGACACTTGATTGTGTATGTGGTGCTGGGGTTCAAACCTGCATCCTTGTGCATGCCAGGCAAGTGCCTTAACTGCTGAGCCACCACTCCTGGCCTAATTATTTGCTAATGGATAAAAATATGCAGTCACCTTTTATAAATGAAGAAACCAAACCTCGAGAGACTGACAGTAAATACAAAAATACCTACTGGAATTGATTAATTGAATCTTAGCAACCTTGCTTATACTTTCCCATAAATTATTGCATTGCTGTTTATGTTTCTATGATTCCAAAGGTAGGATTTATTTGACATTTCTAAAAAATCTGGAATATCCTTATTTTTCATTATTTCTTAGAAAAATCTTGATTTAATTTGTTAAATTACTCTTAGATATTATAAATATGAAGATTTAGAGATTAATTAAAATAGAATTTATGTTGTCAGTTTAATTGGTAATTATAGAGCACCTCACTATATTTAATGTTTAATGGATTTTTCTTGGAACAATGAATAATCGCATTCAATTCTTAGAACAGTACAATAAGATAAATTTCCTGACAATGCAATAGAAATAGACATTGGTAAAAAGTAATGTAGGTGGTCTTAGAACTTCATCTTTAAAAAATTTTTTTTAAATGTTTGTCTTCCAAGCCAGCAGGTTTTATATGCTTTTTTTCCAATGAATAAATTAAAATTTTCATAAAGCCTTGAGAATGTGATACAAAGTTGTTTTACGTCAATCTCTTCAGTAATTCATTGTACCATGTGTTCAGGAATCCATTGAATAATTGTTGAAGAGTAGGCCAAACTGTGGTGTGTTTTGGAAGACGAGTGGAATGTGACATTTTCAACTTTATTGTAATCCCAAGAATTGAAATAAGTTGAAGGCAAGTGTCTTCAAACTGCTATTTGCAGTAGTTTGTTTACCTCAAGCATCAGCAAAAGCATTTTTTGAAGTTCATGAAGCCTCAGAACTCCTTACAGGTTAAAAGGTAAAAACCAACCCTGCCGAGAATTACAGCCTTTGAAATCCATGAGGCTCAAAGGGCAAGTTTAGAAGGGATAATAGTTTGGAGGCTTAAGAGGAAATTCCAGCAGGAGATGAGAGTCAGGTGCTGTTCCTTTGACTTTACCCACTGCTCCCCCCATCCCATCCCTTCACCTGGCTCACAGTTATCCTTCATGTCTGAGCTTAAATATCACTTACTTGGAAGTTTCCAGATCCTCTAAACCTGCGTTGGGTACATCCAGTGTACTTTCTGCCTTACATTTTTTTTTTTTATCATTGCATTGCATCTTACACTAGAATTACCCATTAACTTAATCTAGTCTCCCACCAAATCTGGAATGGAAACTGTCTCACTTATTTACCATTGCATTTCCTGCACTTAGATGGTGCTTAAGTGTTTATGGAAGACAGGAGGGAAAGAAATACCCTTTCCCCGACAGAAATAAGCCCTCAATGTGTAAAGTGAACCTCTAGCTTAGTTTTGTTGGCTAACCTACAGTGCAAGGACTTTGTTCTGAGAAGATGTCATGGTAGAACTTGAAAAAGCAAACACTATCTTCAGAGAGGAGAAGAAGAGAGGGAAGAAATAAGATTTGTTCATGTACACTGACACTAGAGACTGTGACATGTTTATAGAAGAAGAAGATTAGAAATGTCCCAATTTACCATCCAGGTTTTTATTCTAATTTGTTTTCTAGGTTGAGAGAAGCTACTGAGAGCATAACATATTGATGTAGATTAGCAAGTACCCTGAGTTTGCTTATATAGTCAATTGGATTTAATTCTTTCAAACCAACCTAGGAGCAGGAAAAAATAAAAAAGGTAGAGGAAGCCGTACCAGGGGCTGTGTGAGGCATCTCAGGTGCTGGCCCCTTCAACAGGTCCTCAGCACAGGTTCCCTGCACTCCCTGTGTTTACGATTGGTTCTAAAGCAGTGTTCTTGGCTACTATACGGTAAACACCAACTCATCCGTTTGCTCATTTAGCAAGTGGTTTTTCTGAGTGTACCCTTGGCACTCAGCAGCTACATATGCTCTGTGCTAGGGATATAGCGGCAACACCAGTCACTGCCCTTAAGATTCGTCTTCGTTCAGGTAGAACTGGGATGTTCTTTTAGCCGTAGTGCACTCAGTTCTTGCTGACTTATTTTACTTATGGGATTAAAAAAAAAACCGCATGAAAACCATTTTGTGTTTTCAGATCAGAAACCTAAAGTTAGTGGGGTATGGGGGATGGAGAGAAAAACTAATAATTGTGTCTGAGCCTCAAGAACATGAGTCATTTATTGCTAAGACTTGTTACTAAGAAAATAGAACGGTAAGAAACAATTCCTAAATAGGTGACTGACACAGAAAGAAATCTGATCTTTCTCTAGGTAAGCCATTCGTTTGAAAATCAGGAAATGCATCTCTGATATGAGGATGCTTCTCTAACTCTATTTCCCATGACACTATCCCCAGCCCCTCCACTAAGCTCCACCCGAGTCTTATCAAGAGCTCCATAATGAAAAAGAAATCCCAGCCCTGCCTTGTGGTAGGCTGGACTCTGTCCAGCCCTTTCAGTGAGGGAAGCATAATTTTGAGCAGATGCTCCCTGTGATTTGACATCCCAGAAACTTGTCCTGCTGCCCCAGCAGATGTCAGAGGAAACTGTTGCATAAAATGGACTGCTATGAATCAGAACAACACCTTCTGGGATTCTGAATCTGGCTGGCCTGTAGCCCAAGAGAAGCAAAGGTGTCCTCTGATAGATTTGTGAATTTAGCTCAGTTCTCTTGGTTTTTGAGAAATATTCACTTCAGCTTTCTCCAAGAGTGGGTTGTTTTATGGGTACAACCAGGACACCAGGAATCTGGCAGCAATCCAGAAATACCAGGGCAAGTAGACCCACAGAAGCTTGAGTTGAAGTCATTCAGATACCTAGGGAGCTCTAGAGACATGTCACCGAGTCTCCCTATCTCTGCCCGAGTTACTACCTCTTCTTTCTGGTGTTCTGGCACAAACATACTTTTGCTAGCCTCTAGGTTTCTGCTTTGTGTGTTTTATTGCATTTTCTACAAAAAGCAAAACCAAAATACTCCCGATCTCATTTTCCAGTTCAAGGTCTCAACACAGAATCTGATTGGGGCAGAGCTTTTTTGTAACCAACCACTGCATAGGTCATCAATCAGCTGAGGACCGGGCTACTCCAGAGCATAGACACACCTCCTTGCCAGTCTTCACATGAATAGATCGGTCACCTGTCTAGACCATGGCTACCGCAGCCAAGGAATAGCTTGGTTCTCTAGTCTTAGCAGAAGCTGCACCCAGGGAGTTTTCCTTAAAAGGCTGGGCATGTCTGCTTTGTGTAGTACTCTAGGTAAACAAGCCCTGAATTTGGTCTGAGCTACCTACGGAGGTCTTTCGCATTAAGGAACCCTCCATTTCTAGCATTGAACTTTTAGGTCATGGAGGCTAATGTGATATGTATGTGTTCTCTGGACCATCCCAAATCCAAATCCACACTTTTTGTGGCTGGAAATGCTCAAATACATGTCTGTTACTGATTATGAGTATCTGCAATATCCAAATTTACAAGTTTGTGTTACCTCTCAATCCTGGAGAATCATCAAATTTCTCAGAATGGGCCAACACTGGGACCTCCCAAAACCTTTTTCTGAGTGGAAGATAAAATGGTCTAGACCCTCACTGCTACAGTTTGAACCTGAACTGTTCCCCAAAGGCTAATGTGTTAAATGTCTGGATCTCCAGCCTGTGGTGCTATTGGGTGGTGGTGAAACCCTTAAGAGGTAGGGTCTAGTGGAAGAAAGCTAGGTCGTTGGGGGCATGCCCTTGAAGAGATATTGGGAATCCAGAACCTTCCTCTCTTTCTCTTTGCTTCCTGGCTTCCGTGAGGTGAAAAGGCCTCCTTAACATCTGCTCCTACCATGACATACTGAGCCACCTCAGGGCTGAAGCAGGAGTGCCCTGCGACCATTGACTGAAAACTCAAACTGTGAGCTGAAATAAGCCTTTCCTTCTTTTATCTCGGCTATTTGTTATGACAGTGGGAGGCTAACACAATTTCCAATTTCTAGAAGTGCCACTCCAGCTTCTACACCACCATGTCAAAAATAGCTATTGATCCAGTTTGTTAAAACTATCAGCCATCAGTACTTAGGAATCATCTAGATAAAACTGAATTGGCTAACTTTCTATTGGTGGTTTGGTATTTTGTAGATATAATCTGAGTTTATTTTATCATTCCTGTCCCTAAATTTTGTCCCAGTATGACTTTCAGTAACTCCTTGAAAGCATTCAAGGGCTTTTACCTGTGCTGAATTTTGATTGTTTCTTCCTCCTAAGATGTTCCTATTAGATGAAATGACACAACTGTGTAAGATTGTTAAGATTGATTTTTATCTAACCATACTAGCTTTGAAGCTGGTAAGGATATAAAATATATTCATTGCTTACCACGCCTGTTTATCTCCTTGTACAGCAACCCTTTGCCATTCTTTACATCCTTGTTATTCAAATAAGCACAAGAAGAAACCATTAGCAGACGTCACCACCATTATTTAGAGATGCTTCCTAAAACCTGTAGGAAGCTCACACTTTGGTAGAGTTTGCTCTGTATAAAACTCTATCATAGGTGCTTTCTGTGTAGTAATTCATTTAATTTTTACAATTCTGAGGTTTCTTTTAATATCCCCATTTTATAGATGTGGAGACTGAGGGACTGAGAAGCTCTTTTTTCCATTCCTCTGTTCTGTAGTTGGTATGTTTGTGTCCTTCCACAATTATTCTTGAAACTGAATCCCTAATATCTTATTATTAAGAAGTGAGGCCTTTAAGAGGTGATTAGACATGGCAGCTCCACTCTTATCAATGGGTTAGTGTCCTTATAAAAGGGCATGAGGGAGTGAGTTCATCCTCTGCCATGTGAAGATAGCAGTCTTCACAAGATGCCACCTTGGAAGCAGGGAGAGAACCCTTACCAAATACCAAATCTGCTGGCACTTTGATCTTGAACTTTCTAGCCTCCAGAATTGTGAGAAATTTTGTATTGTTTTATAAACTACCCGATCTATGGTATTTTGTTATAGCAGCACTAATGGACAAAGACCTTCTGCTCATTGAGGACGGCCTGACACTAAATCATCTCAGACTTGATTATGAGCTACTTAGTTTTTTCCAGGTGATGCCTGCTACAAACATCTTCCAGTTAGCTGTGTTGGCCTTCTATCCATCGTGCCTGATCTGTGATATGCCAGTGTGTACAAGGGTAATTTAGCCATGATGCTTCTCCAGAGCTAAAACCAACTAACTGCACCCTCTCTTACAACATCAATTTCTCCCTTTTCCCAGATTTTTGTCCTTAATCCTTTGTCTTGTTATTGTTCTTTCTTCTTTTTCTCCCCACTCCCTCGCCCTTAAGTTACCACTATGTGTTGGTTAAGATGGATTAGGCTTTGCTGCAGAAACAACAAAATAATCTCTGTGGCTTGGAGCTCATGCTAGACAACCATCAGGGTCACTGGACCCCTCTCATGGTGTTCAGGGACCCAGACTGAGGGCCCCTTGATAGGAAGAAGTGTGTGTGGGAATGGACCTCTGTTGGTCCATCTGCTACACTTTTAATTTTTGTGATTTCTTTCTTTCTTTCTGTTTTCAGCCTTGTCTTCTTCTGCCCTTTTCATGCAGCTATTCCCTAAGAACCACTCCTTGGCCTCTTTCTAACAAATAAGTGCCCCCTTGGCCATTTATTTCAAACTGTGGTTTCCAGAGCTGTTTTCTTGTAGTTTCTTGTAGTTTCTGATCTTTGCAGACCAGTTCGGCTGTGTCTCAATTCCATTGTCTTTTATCCATTGTCATTCTGTAACTACTTCACAATCTTTCCTAATAAAGAACTTTCCATATTCACCAAATCTACATTTCTTCCCGACTTCCCTGTTTCTGTTGGCCTTCCCTTTTCTTCCCACACTGAAATCTCTCAGATTGTTTTAGAAAGTCTCAAATCTATCCTCCTCTTTCTGTTACTGCTCAAGTTCATTATCTTCTCAACACTCTCCTGGAAGACAATAGCTTCCCAAATAGCTCTTCAGCCACACTTTCAACTTTTCTATGTAATTCAAGGCTGCGCATTAAACACAGATCAGGAGGCACTGGTTACAATAGATTCTGGGTGAATGGCACCCTTTGGAGGTGTGCAGCGAAATAGCTCTGCAGTCCCCACCCAGACGATCTTGTATGTGAAGCACATTGTAATTTGCCTGCAGTTCAACTTGAATCCTGACTGTCTGCTGAAGTATCTTCCTAGGCTTTGCATTCCAACCCGAATGAAGGCCACTTTCCCTTAGCCCTGTTTTCCCACTGGTCACATTGGAAGTCTGCGGCTGCTTCTGAATTTCCACACCTCTTCTACACCAGGTAGGACTTTCTATGCTTCATTATATTAATTTAAGAACATGCTTACCTATTTGTGAGTGAGAAGTTATTTCTTAATTGAGGGAATAAATTTATAAAGACATTTATTACAAATGATGGAAAACCCATGTTGAATGGCTTAAGTTTAAAAGGAGAATGTCTTGGCTCACATATGTGAGAACTACAGATAGTACATCTTACTGTCTCAGGCATAACTGGATGCAAGCTTAGGACTCCCTCCCTCTCTTTCCATTTGAGGAAGCTGAAACCACAGCAGGCCTGTCTGGCAGGAGCTGGAGCCAAGGAGGAGACGCAGCTGTTGCTAGAGATGCTGCCCAAGGCAGCAAGAGAGGAAGAGAAATACTCTGGCTTCTCCTTTTCCTGTTCTTTAATGGCCCTCTGGTGCCTTCTCCTGGCTGACTATGGAGTCTGGGGGACTCAGCTTGTATGGCTCAGAGCAGAGCATAGGAAGGGACAGAGATGGATCTGAGAGCAATTAGGGAATCTAGCAGCACAAGAAGTCGCACAGCAGGACTAGGTATGAAGCTCAGTGGTAGAGTGCATGCCTAGCATGTGGGAGGCCTTTGATTCAATACCCTGCATCACTCCACCCACAAACCTCCCCTTCAATTTTTAGTTCAAAGTCACATGACAGTACGTGATGGAGCATGGTCTTGAACTCATGGTTGGAGCTCTGAATCCTGCTACCCTATGCTGAAAGGTGGTACAAAAGAGCATTCCAGCTGGAGGCATCTGGGTGAGCCAAGGTACAGGTAGAAAGTCCTGGAATGTACATAGAAATGGCAGAGTCCCTTTGAGTTGCAGGGTACAGGGCTAACAGGAGAACAGGTGAAGTCCATGCTGGAGAAAGTCTGTAGGGCCCAGCTGAAGAGTTTGGCATTTTTCCAGGAAGCAAAATGGAAGTTGTCATAGGAAAATAAAGAGTTAAGGTAATTAGTCTATAGCTATATAAAGATCAGAAACAGGAAGGAATTATGAGGCCTCTATGATACAAATTGAAATAATTCTAAAGAATAAAAATCACAAATATTTTTTTCTAATTTTGGGCTGGTTGCCAATTTTGATACAATGATATTTCGGATGAGCACTCCTTCATTCACTGGAGGATCTACTATGAACTAGGCACTGTGCGGGGGTTTAGAGTACCTCAACTTGAGTCGTTGGTTGGGCTTTTCAATATGTCTCTTGTCTCTTGAATTTATAAAAGTGTGCCCCAAAGGTAATGACCTTTGGTCTGAGAGAAGAAGTATAAAGTCCAGAAAGTACATAAATGTTGTTCACTTTGTACTAACTTTGTGGTTTTAAATCTCAAGGCCATAAGCTCTGGTTGGTTTCATTTGAAGTTAAGTGACTTGACCTCACTTGCAGATGATATTGATGGAATGTGCACAGAAAGAGAGGTGTTGGTGAAGAAGGAAATTGCCTCTGAGTGAGGGCAGTGAACTGGGAGAGTCTGCATCTTTCATGGGGGTAAGATTGATTGATCATTAAGCCCCTTGAGGCATCATTCAATTATTTTTAAAATAATGAACTGAGGAGACTTAATTATTTAATTCTAAGCATATTACTGCCATCTTTGAAACCAAGTGCGCTAACTGAATGTCATACTGCAAGACACACATTAGGCATGTCACAAAGAAGCACTGTCAATTATATAAATTGGATATTTGCTTAAGGATAACATTTAAGTTTTTAATCAGTAAACAATGAGTAATAAATGATTTCCTAGGTTATTGGAAAATTTAGTCCACCCCAACCTAACACATAGCTCATTCATTCATTAACCATTTATTAAGCACTTGCTACATCATGAATTTTAGAGAGATTTATGAATTATTCATATGTGCTTAACTTTGCTTAATGGCGAGTGAAATAGACATAGGTCGACTCTTTGTGGAGCTTATAGACTAAAGGCTCACTGGTTAGCAGGAAAGACAGACTTGTAGTAAGTGACTGCAAGCTTTGTGATGAGTGGGTGACAACATTCATTGGGAATGAGTGACAATCTCTGGGTGTCCAGGGAAGGCTAATGCAGTGGCTGGGACTTGAGAGGACAGGAGGTTCCAGATATCTGGGGAAATACATTTTAAGTAGAAGGAGTTGCAGGATGCTGAGGTATGAAATGTGAAGCATCTATCATGCTATGCAATGGAGAGCTCTGGGGACATGGGACCTCATGAGCAATGCCAGGTCACATGGAGCCTATGGGCCACGTTATGGAGTTTGGATTTCGTTGTGATATATGGAGGAAAAGGAGGATGGATGTGAAACAGGAATGATGATTGGATTTATCTGCCAGCACCATGACTCTAGGAGCTACTGAAGAAACAGGATCCACATAACTTGGTTATTCTCTAGCTGCATGGTGTGTGTGTGTGTGTATGAGCAGGAGTCTAGGAGGTTCCCAGGCTTCTAGATATTTGCAGGATCCTTTATTTCACTCCAGACTTTTCACACTGAACATGTTTTGCAGGTCACAGCTAGCACTAGCTCCCTGGGACAGATCTTTTGCCATACTTCTTCCTTGTGTTAAAACTTTGAGTCAGTATTTCTTACATCATGAATGATGAGTTTTGAACTTCCTTCCATAGCCCTTCATTGGGTTTCCTCCATGGTTCCATTTAAAATCTCTTTAGCCCCCTTAACGCTCCTCTTCTCACTGTTGCACAAGCATTCCAGTCTCTTCCATCTCTGTGCATTGGTGTCCTCCCAATGGATATCTTAAGTGCACCGTCCTCCAAGGCTAACTAGAGCCTCATCTTCATGCAGTCTTCTCTGGTCACTCGATGTCTACCTGGTCCACTTTGTCTTGCGCTCCTGTAACTTGGAGCCATGTATGTATAGTGAGAATGCAAGCTTCATTAGGGTGAGGGTTGTGTCTATTTTGTGTATTGAAATGTTTGCACACTTGAAGCAGTCCTTAGAAGATGGTGGGTATCAGCATTTGTTGAATGAATGAACACTACTGGGTCTTATATAAAAACTTAAGAAAAATGATTCAGAATAGAACACTTACTGAATGCAAACCTTCATTTAGTCAACAAGCATGTATGACAAGCATTGTGATGGGGTCTGAGTCTTTAAAAACTAATTAGACCTGGAGTCTGTCCTCAAGGAGTTCACAGTGAGAACAAATTCATTATCCTACAGAATCAAAATCTGGTGAATATTTACATTTTCACACATATCGAAATCAGAGAACAGTATGGACAGTAAAATTTTGTTGAAAAGAAAAAGAATTTCATATGCCCTAGATTTCAGCATTTTAGAAGTCTCATAATACCAACCTTGATAAAGATGTGGAACAACAGCAACCCTTACACATGGCTGTGGAAAGGAAGATTGCTAAATGACTTTGGAAAACAATTTAATGGCTATCTAATAAAGATAATAAAGATAAGGATGATACAAGGAAATCAGCAGTTCCGGTCCTACATAGAGAAACTCTCAGTTGTATGCAAATAAAGACTTGTGCATGATTGCCATTGCAGCCCTATTTGAAATGAACTGCTAGAAAGAACCAAAATGTCCCATCAATAGCAGAATGGATACATTGTGGTTGAATAGTGGAATCTTCATTATGAAAATGAAAGAAGTTGAGTTATGATTATCCATATGGCTTAATCTCACAAATTTATTAAACAAAAAAAGCAAGTTGTAGAAGAACGTTCCTATTTATGGAAAGTTTAAACATAGAAGGTAAAACAATATATAACTTACAGATATATATCTATATCTATATATATATTATAAGTATAAAATGTGCCCGATAGAGTCATCAAACACCCCAGTTTGCCTGGGACACACTTCAGTCCCAGACCAAGCAGGTTGGTCATTTTACCAGCGAAAGATAAATGCTAAGCTTAGGATGGTGGTTGCTTCTTCAGGGAAGGAAGGATATAAATTAGGGTAAAAGGTCACTGGGTATACATCAGCTGAATTCATATTGTTTTGCTTCTTCAGCTGAATTGTGAGTACGTGGGTAAAATCATGAACGTGATAGGATGCAGAATGTGAACACAGAAGAATAAAAGTAAATTAGAAAAAGAAGGGGTATCTCAAAGCAATCTTCCATCCGTAAGCCGAACAGACCATGGAGAGTGGGCAGTCATCTGATTTGGACCATAACCTAAAACCTGACAAGAGTTAAGAGTTACCTGGCCCCAGATGTTTCCTTCAATGCTTTGCCCTCCATCCTCACTAACATTCCCTCCCAGTCACTGTGCCTGGATAATCTGCAAATTCCCAGACTGCAGGACTCCCCCAGAAACACGCACACACACTCACACATACACAGGAACACACACATACACACACTGCCAGCATTCCTATGTGGTTTCCTAAACTTGCCTGAAAACGTCTTGTGTCTGTAGCCAAGTTCCCCGAGGGCTGGAAATGTATGCTACTGATTTCTAAATTGTGCTGGCAGCAATGGGGAGTGGTCCAGAGCTCGGGCCCTGGAAAGACCTCTAAATCATGGTTCCACTGAGGCAGGAGGAAGGGTTAAAATAGACAGAAAGGAAATTTGGGCCCCTTCAAGGTTGGGACTCCTTAGAACAGGGTGAAACTACAGACGCCAAAGGCCAGGCCACAACAAGGTCAGGCTGATTCCTGTGTAAGCAGAAAAACTGAGACATCTGTTTGCCTAGTGCCCAGCCCGCCTCCAAAAAGCAGGGTGTCTTGATGGGACTAATGGGTGTGTGAAGAGCTTGTGGACCTGAGTACCTTACCCAGGATTGTGTCAGGGCTAACTTCCTTAATCCTGTCAATACATGTAAACCCCTAGACAACAGCCACTCTCCAATAACTGTCTCTTGGGACCCTTCCCCCTTCAGGAGCCCTTCCTTCCTTCCTTCCTTCCTTCCTTCCTTCCTTCCTTCCTTCCTTCCTTCCTTCCTTCCTTCCTTCCTTCCTTCCTTCTTCCCTTCCTCCCTCCGTTCTGCTTGCTTGGTTGCTTCCTTCTTTTGTTCTAATAAACCCTGTTCCTTTGCTCCCACCATTGCGTCCATGGATTTCATTCTTTGAATTTGCAGGGACGAAGAACCCAACCCCACACTCTGTGCTATGCTAGGACTTACTGTGCGACCTTGGGCAACTCTCCACATCTCAATTCCTCAACTATAAAATGAGGTTAATGCTCCTCCTGATGTAGATATGGGGACTGAGTAAGAAAATGCTTCCAAAGCATTAAGTGCAGTGCCTGGAAAGTATAGTAAGAGTTTAATACATGCTTGATTGGTTAAAGTTTAAAAATTAAAAATAATGATTCTAAGGAGTTAGGAACAAAATACATTACATACATATTTCAATACTATGCAAATTTTTTAAAACTGTGATATAAGATTAAAATAAACCTAGTGAGGAAAGAAGAGAGGAATAAACTTCACATTCTTACCAAACCATCTGTACAAATGTTAAAATTAGAACATTCTTATGACAGAGAATTGTCATGTTGGTTGAATTGAATTGTGAAAAAAATGGTTAGGTTCTGTTTAATGTAACAATTCCTATGAGAGTAATTAAAATCTGACGCTCTGTTTCTTTTTTTGGAAATAATGTCGCTTAAAATGAGCTCTAATTGTTCCTATTTACACACTGACTGCAGAGTGCCCATCCTGCTGCAGACAACTCTGTAATTAGCTCCATTCAAGAATGAAGCAGTGACCATCTTTCAGCTGCTTTCTGGCTTTTGAGCTTAGGAGGCAAAGGAGAGTTTTTTGTCTCTCTCTTGCAAAATGGAATTTAAATCTGCCACCGGCACTTAGTTGCAAGAATGATAATTGCACAGTTTGTTACAGTTAATTTATACAGTCCCAGGAAAGAATAAGAAGATCCCCTGGATAAAACTGTCAAATGAATAACCAGTGGTATGTGAAATTTTTTCTTGCTTGGGATTTTAATGACCTCATCCAGCATAAACTGATCCTGTCGACCTGTTTCTCATACAGTGCACAAACCAGCTGACGTTTTGGTGATGTCTCTTAATCATTCCCATAGATTTCACTCCTGAATCATCACTGTGATCTGCTTGATATTCAGTTTTCTGCACTTTTTAGATGAGGAACTTTCAATGAAAAAATTTACGTGCATTACAACTTGCAAAAGGACATATGCAGGATTGGAGAGGTGGCTCGGCAGTTACGGTGCTTGCCTGGCATGCACAAGTATGCAGGCTCTAACCCCAGCACTATGTACGCAACAAAGTGTCAGAGCAATGAAGGCCACCTGAAAAACTAAATAAACTTGATATTCTCTCTCTCTCTCTCTCACTATCCCTCTTTCTTTAAAAAAAAAAAGAACATATGCAAAGGTTACAATTGTGATACTGGGTCCACAAAACTTTTATGTGCCACTAACATTTTTCTTTCTTTTCGTTTTCTTTCTTTTTTTTTAAGTGAGAGAAAGAGTGTTGCATACAGAGTGCTGGGGTTTGAACTCAGGTCCTTGCTCATGCCAGGCAAGCACTGTAACCACTCAGCCACTGCTCCAGCCCTGACCACCAAAATCTTTTAAAAGAGCATGTAGACTGCGTTGGTGCCTCTGTTCCTCCACAACACTCACACATAGAACACACACAGCATTTGCACACACACAAACACACAACACACCACACACACAACACACAGCTCAGAGGAAACAACTCCACCTTGGTGCATCACATGCAAGTGTATTATTTTGCCTATTCAATTCAACCCAGAAGTTTCTTTATTAATGTGAATTTTAATCATCCACATTTATTGTAATTACTGATATATATATATTTGAGGTATTTTCCCTCTTACTCTTTTTCTTTTCATAGTTTGTCTTTGATTCTCTTTTTCCTCCTTCCCTGCCTTCTGTTCTCTTTTTCTCACTTTCTTTCTACCACTTTGCAAACATTTTATTTCTGTTGTTTTACAGTTATGTTAAAATTTTTAACATACACACAAACTTTCAAAAGAAAATCCCCACAACTACCAAGGAATTTAGTGTGTTTCTCTTTCATGTCTTTAAGTCAGAAAAAAAATAATTATTATTTCTATTTTTGTAGTCACCAATTATTTCTGCTTTGTAGTCAACAATTATATCCCTCCCCTTTCTGATGGATATATTTTTCTTCTTCCCCTAATAGATCTGTCAGAGAAGATATTTGGATAATAACTAGCTTAGTCTTTGTATGAAAGATATCTTGTCTTTTTTTCTTTTTTTTTTAAGAAAGGGAGGGGGAATAAATTTTATTTATTTTTCCAACTGGTCTTTGTTTCTTGGACACTTAGTTGTGTACATGGTGCTGGGCTTGAACCTGGGTCCTTGCACAAGCCAGGGAAACGCTCTACCCACTGAGCCACTGCTCCAACCTCCATTCTTGTTTTTTAAATTGCACTTTTTTGGACAGGAAATGCCTTCATAAGATACAAAAGATCGAGTTGAATGTGATTTTGGTTTAGCTTGGAATTTGAGATTGGGTATTGCTTTCCTGTGGTATCCAGTATTCTTAAACGGGGTCTTGAAGACTGAGCAGGAGTGTGTGAAGTAGTAAGTTTAAGGAGGGTGGAAATCCATACTGGAAATTGCAAAGTATATTCTGGGCACTGAGAACACTGAGGATAAATGGAAGATGTGGCTCCAACAGGGCAGAGATGCGTGTGAACAGGTAAGAGAGGCCAGGCAAGAAGGGAAGGGCACTTCAGTTAGGCCCTGCAGTCGTCTGGAGGAGGGAAGATGAGGGCCTCGAGTAGACCAATGGTAGGAGAGAAAAGATGCGTATAGATGTGAAAACCAGGAGACAAAATATACAGGACTTGAACTTGATAGAATATGGTCGTTTAAAGATCAGAGCTCTGAGACTTGGGCAAATTGTTCAACTTCTCTGGGCCCTTAATTCTTCCTCTTTGAACTGAGGATAAAAGTAGAGCCTATTTTAGGGATTGTATTGAATTAACGACAGAAGACACTTGAAGCATTTAAAAGAGTACTCAACTCACACAAAGTCACAGTTAGCTGACTGTCAGTGTACTGAAATACCTGGCACGGTCAAATTATAAAGATAAAAGGTTTATTTTGGCTCACAGCCATAGAAGTTCCCATTGCTCTGCTGTTTTGGGCCCTTGGCAAGGCAGCACATCATGGTGGGAGCATGTGCAAGAGCAAAACCATTGAACTCAGGGCTGTGAACCAGGAGAAAGATGACGAGACTGGGGTCCCATTATCTCCTTTGCAGGTGCATGCCTAATGACTTTAGGATCCCTAATAGACCTCATCTCTTAAATTTCACTACCTCCCAATAGTGTCACACTAGGAACCAAGCTTTTAACACATTGTTTTTGGGTGATATTCAAGATCCATGAGAGCAATAATTATTATTTGGTGTGGTGCTTGCTCCAGGAACCAGTGATGCAAACTGGCTTTTGACTCAGCAACCGAGAGGCTACTGCTGTGATTGTGGAGACAGAGACCACAGAGAAAGAGCAGATCAAGCTATTGTGAGGGAGCAGTATACTAGGCTCTAGGAGCTGGACATCTGTTTCCTTAGACAAACCAGTCCAGAGCTTCACAGTATTGTCATCAAGGCTGTGGGAAAGCTGAAGACATGGGCCCAAGACAGAAATGTCCAGGAGGTCCCTGAGAAATCTCCTGCCACTTCAAAGTCACAGAAATGTACAGAGGGAAACAAACATTGTAGGAAGCAAATCTATAAAGAGCCACACCTGCTTGAAAGCAGAGGGAGAAAAAAACCATTGGTCAAGGGATCCGACTCTTGACCTCATGGTTTTTGCTTAGGGTTTTGCGTACGTTTCTGTTTGGTGACGCCTAAGAGTAATTTTTAGATTGTATTATTTTATGCCATCTTGTAATAACTTTGGTGAATAAAAACAGATACCATTTCCATTATTATGGATGCTCACCTAAGTCCTCATGGTTAAAAAAATCTTCCAAAATCAGGACTAATGTCAAATATTTGGGTTACTGTTTCCTTACAATTTCCTTTTTTCGTTATGGCTTCACAACATGCATTCTATTAGTGGAGATCCTTTTTCACATCTCATGATGTTCCCCTCCTATAAAGGGCTACCAATCAGCAGGGCTTCCCCCTTTCTCACTCTGCCCCCAGAAAATGGTAACCTACGAGGTAGGTAAACTTGGGGAGAATTCTGCCTTGATTTCTTTATGGAGGGAGCCTGCCTCACAGGCAAAGTTCTCCGCTTTCCAGTTCCAGGAGGGGCCAGCCAGGCAGAGGGTGGAGGGGCAAAGGTAGGAATGGAGGCTTTTCTGGTTCCTTTCTGTTTGGAATTCGGTGTTTAAGTTTGCCTACTCCTATTGGTAGGCCCATTTGTTCAGTTCTTGAGACTTAGCCTTTTTACCTTAGATAAGATGAGAGTTTCTATTTATTGGGGGTTTTCTTGGAAATCTATGTATTTTCAGTATTTTGGAGAGTTTAGAAATAAGAATAAAATTCAAACCATCATGGCCAAAACTTTAATAACCACAGGAATGTTACATGACTGGGAAAATATATTAGACGTTAGCAGAAGTGAACTTGGAGGACCTATTTATGGCATGAGTAGCAATTAATAGATGGAAATGTTGAAAATGAAACCCATTTTTTAGGGGAAAAATCAATGGACTAGGTAACAAATAAACCTCTATTGCTACTTAAGGCACTAGGAGAAAAATAAAATCAATATGTACTAAGTATGCAGTAGTTCTAAGAAATAGCACCAGAAATGAAAACTCAGATGAAGTATGAGTTTTGGGGGAAAAACCAATTTATATAAAATAGCTTTCTCATGAGCTTCCTTCTTTAAAAACATCTCAAGATGCAGCCTTCGCAGATTAACCTTATTCACCCTCTCTTTTTATTTAGCCCTATTATATTCTGGACAGTACTTGTGTATAAAAAACATATACAAGGGGCTGGAGTAGTGGCTTGGTGGTTACAGCACTTGCCTTGCATGCACAAGGGCGTGGGTTCAAACCCAGTACCACATACACAAAGAACTGTCGGAGCAACAAAAGCCACATGAAAAACTAAATAAAATTGATTCTCTCTCTCTCTTAAAAATTACACAAGCTCCCGGGTGAAAGCAGAATGTGGATCCTTGCTGATGAAAGAAGCTTAGCAAACCTCTCAGTTGGGAGTAATGATGAACATATGATGGAGAAGGAGACCCTTCACTTTGGACCAGGGTTAGAGAACCTGCGAATCTGTAGTTGCAGATCCTTTTGTCGATTGCTGGTTCAAATGTTACAGTAAGAAAGGCATCTCTTTCAGTAGAACAGATAGCATATAGTGAAGGGAATGGATCATCTCTTTCTCAAACTTTCAACTCTCCTGCTTCTCTATGAGAAGTGTCAGTGTGTGGGGAACAGCTCATCCCTGCTCACTCTCTGAGCCTCTGAGACAAGGGTGTTCAACCTATTTGTATATTGGTAAGGAATCTCTACTGAGTTTCTGTTGCTGTTTCGTTTACTAATGGAATAACATGAAACTAGCAATGTGTATTATTCTGGAACCTTGCATTGAAGTTGTTATGACATGCATGCAGACAGATTTTGAAATCTTAAGTATCACAAAGCATCCGATGCTTCTGAGAGTGTTTTTTTGTTTTGGATTTTTGCTTGCGTACTACTAAACATGAAGTATAAACTCTTCTACCAGGCTGCAAGCTTCCTGGGGGCAGGAATTATATCTTATAAACATATGTAGCCCTCCAGCTTGTGCACACATGTTGTACTTAGTAAATGCTTGTTAGATGAAGGACTAGTCACTTCACTGAGAGAACTATAAACCACTCTAAGATGTACCGATTACTCAGGCTAACAATGTTCCACAAATACATGCACAGGAAGAAGATGTGCTGTACGCAACAACAGTTTCAGCAACAGGAATTTCTCTAGATACTTTAGAAGTTTGTAGGTCAACTGCTTGTGGCTGCAAACAAAATACAAATCCTTTGGTGCAACCAGTCAAAAATACTTTTATTTGTCAGAATATCTTAATTTTGTTAGGCTTTCTGGTCAATGTTAAAGAATGTTTTTATAGTTCTTGGCAAATAGTACCAACTGCTTTTTAAAGATTAGTGCATATTAGTTATGAAGAATGCTGGGTTTATTTGTGCCATATTCATGCATTCATATAACATCTTTTGATCATTTCCACATACCTGCCCCTGTTACTCACCTTTGCCCTTTCCTGCCCCTACCCCAGATCCCCTTCCTCTTCATTGGTAGTTTCCCTCCTACGTTCATGGTGTCTTATTTTTCTTCTTCTAGATGCCACATATGAGATAAAATGTGCAATATTTGTCTTACCAACTGCTTCCAAAGGCATCTTCTTGGTTTCCAGTCCCATCAGCAGGGATGAGGAGCTGCCTTTTGTAGCATCTCTTTCCTTCTCCTACTTTGGGCAGTAATTCCCCCCCCCCCCCCCCCCGCTTCTTCTTATTCCTCTTCTCCCTCTTCCTCCTCCTTCTCCTCCTCCTCCTCCTCCTTCTTCTTCCCCTTCCTCTTCCTCTCCTCCTCCTCCTTCTTCTTCCCCTTCCTCTTCCTCTCCTCCTCTTCCTCCTCCTCCTCCTCCTCCTTCTTCTTTTAACTAACAGACGACAAATGCTAGTTCATTGTTTTTTTCATTCTCATTTCTTTATTACTGAGTTTGAATAAGTGCTTCTTTTAATGTCCTTTGCTCATTTTTTTTTTTAATTCCAGCAGTCCTGGTAGTCTTCTTGCTAATTTGCATAATTGTTATTACATAAAAGTAAAGTGTATCGACCCTTGTTTCTGTTGCTGTTGCACGTATATTTCCCAGTCTATGTTTCCTCTAGCTATAGTTGTGATGTAAACGTGTTTCAAATGACATGCAGTGAAATCTCTTGCTCTTAACAATTTTTTAAATTGCTCCTAGGTTTGGGAAGTTGGACTGCTTCCAGACCATTGATAAATGTTTCTTTTGTTATCTTTTACTTTTCAAGCTTTGATTTTTTATGAGGTCTAATGCATTTGAAAGGTATCGGGATGCATGTATTAGATAAAGATTTAAATAATTATTTTTCTGCCGGATTGCTAATCAAGAGTTCTTGCATGATTAATTGAATTATTCTCCATATTGTTTGGCAACACCTTTGTGAAAGATCATATATTGAATTCTCATATGTAATAGCTAGTACTTGTGTTTTTTATGTTTATTCCAATGCAGTGATTTCTTTGTTCAAATATTGCTTTAGAATCATCTAGGACATAGAACTTTTCACTGTTGCTTTTTAACCCCACCAATACCACTACCACTGATATTTTACAAGTTATTTTATATTCACTTTTGCATATTGCTTCACATGAAATTTAAACTATTTTCCTTTTGCCTTTTCCCCCTAAAAACAATCCAGTTGGAATTTTGCTTGGGTGTCATTCATCTATCAAATTTGTTAAACTGGTATCTTAACATATTTAATTTTCCAATATAATATGCCTTTTCATTAATCAAAGGTTTAATGGAAACCATTTTAAAGCTCAGTAAAAATCTGGATAAAAATTACTTCCAGGCACTTAATCTTTTTTTTTTTTTTTTGCTACTGAACTGAAATCTCTTTTTCCTTATATTCCTAATTGCTTCTCAGGGGTATGCAGGAATGCTGCTGATTTTCATAAAATATATTTAACTCTTATCCAGCCTTTTGAAAAAAATATACATCCTATCTATTGTTTAGGAGCATTAGGAGAAGCATTCATGAGAGGAATGTTTCTGTATCACAGAATTCATGGTAACCATGTTACTCAATGTCTTTTATATGAAAAATGAACACAGAATGGATTTCTTTTATGCTAAAAAGAGCTAAGCTCTGTAACATTGTCTTTGAAGAAATACTGTTTTCACACCTGTCCCATAGTCACCCTATAATTCCAGCTGTTGCCAACAACTGTTGCTCAGGAATGCTCTTTCCTGACTCCACCCCCTGCTCCTGGTTTGACCCCCTGGCGTTCCAGTTCCTGCTCTTGTACTTTGGCTTGGCCTCTCACCTAGGTCCTTAAAAAGTCACTTCTCTTGCCTTGGGAGAGTCCTTGTCTCCATTTGCCTTGCTTGCCTGGGGTTGCTTCCAGCTAGAACGAATCCCGGCTCTCCTCAGGTGAGGACCCAGAAGTAATAGCCCATTTCATTTCTACCCCAAATTCAAAGCTAAATTTGTCCTCTCAATCTTATCAGTTTTTTATTCTTATTTTATAGATGATTTAGTATCATAAACCATCTCAAATCTTTTTGTAAAGCAGGCATGATACAAATCATTAGCAAAAAGTACTATTAAATAAATCATGCCATATATACCACAGTTTGAGCATCATTTATCTGAAATTCTTGGGACCAGAATTATTTCAAATTTCAAGTATTTTCAAATTTTGGAATATTTTCACATAGAATGAAAAGAATTTTATAAAACAGTATGAATTATTTTATGCATGAAACAGAATTTCATGGTGTGGAATTTTCTACTCATGGTGTCATATTAACACTTAAAAAGTTTTCGTTTTTG
>PVKS010008630.1:0-62071 GCA_004027875.1 Aplodontia rufa | reverse complement strand
CACTGAGTTGCTTAGGGCCTCACTAAATCAAGGATAGCGTTGATCTTGTGATCCTTCTCCTTAGCCTCTGGAATAGCTGGGATTATAGGCTTGTGCCACCACACCTGACTCTAACTTTAATTATTAATTTTTTTCTTGAGACAGAGCCTCACTATTGCGAAGGCTGGTCCTGAACTCCTGGGTTTAAGCAATCCTCCCTACTCAGCCTCCTGAGTATCTGGGACTACAGATGCAGGCCACAGCACCTAAATGAAATGTCTATCTATAAACTAAGTCTAGGGCTGGGGATGTAACTCAGTAGTAGAGCACTTGCCAAGTGCCTGGGTTCAACCCCCGCACTGCAAAAACAAACAAGCAAATCCAATCAACCAAGCAACAACAAAACCCCCATAAGATTAATGCTCTGCAGAGATGCCACATTTGAGAGGTCTATGGGGACCAAGACTGAACTGGCTAAATGCAGATCCAGGTCTCAGATCAAAGCCCGCTGGGGGCAAATATTCCCAGAGGAGAACAGTAGGTGGAATCACCCACATTGTTTAAAGAGTTCTTTTCTTTTCTTTTCTTTTTTTTTTCTTTTGGGTACCAAGAATATACACTTGAATTTTTATGACTTAAATGCATTTGGGAAGACTCTTCTGTGTTCCAGTGTATAAAAGGAGACTACTGATCTGTCACCATTTGAAGTTATATCAGTCTCTGCTTTGGTCTGAATGCTTGTGTCCCCTGAAAATGCATGGGCTGAAATCCTTCCTCATAAGGTATTTGGATTTGGCCTTTGGGAGGTAATTATAAAGGATTACTGTCTTTTTTTTTTTTTTTTTTTTTGTACTGGGAATTGAACCTAGGGGTTGCTCTACCATTGAACAATTTTCCCAGGCCTTTTATATTTTATTTTGAGACAGGGTCTCACTAAGTTGCTGTGGCTATCCTTGAACTGGTGATCCTCTTGCCTCAGCCTCCCAAGTAGCTGAGATCACAGGCGTGTGCCACTGCACCCAGTGTGTCATTATTTCATGACAAAACTGTTTGCTGTTAATTTTTTTTTTTTAAGAGAGAGGGACAGTGAGAGAGATAGAGAAAGAAACAATTTTTTTTAATTTAGATTTTCATGTGCCTTTTGTTCCTCCAAGACTTCATTGTGGTGCTGGGGTTTGAACTCACATACTTGGGCATGCCGGGCAAGCACTGTAACCTCAGAGCCACCACTCCGGCCCCTTGCTGTTAAATTTAACATTGAAACCCAGCCATTTTGGATAATGCTTAGTGAATGTTGCATTTTAATCACAATTTGGATTATTTGTACATTTTTATTATTTTTTGGTGGTTGTTGAATCCAGGGCCCTGAGCTACAACCCCAGATTATTTGTACTTTGATGTAAATCCCCACTTTCAGAAAAAGCAGTCTTGGGCTGGGGATGCAGCTCAAACTCAGAGCAGGTTTTTACTGTGTACAAGATCCTGGGTTCAATCCCCTACACCAAAAACAAACTAACAAAACAGCAGTCTTTATCATAAATTAGGCAAATAGATAGTTTCACTGAAGATTGAAGTACAGAATTTGAACCTTAGTTTCTTGAAATGGATGCTTTCCAATAAACCTATTTAGACAGGGAAAAGAATATATATGACAAAGTTCAACAAAGGCATTTATAAGGCCTTGTTGAACATTGTTCTACAGATGCCGTGTGATTACCTTTTCAATGGTTCCAGTCATAGGAGCTATGGTACCTCCCTGAGTTCCTTCTGAGCTCCCTGAAGACAAGTATTTGGGTATTGGAATGCCAATCTCAACACTTCCTTCCTATAAAAAGAGAACAACCTGAAAATGGAATCAAGATCCTATAACTGTGTTCTACGTATAAACCTAAGGTAATGATGGTTTCAAGCTATTTGTTAACTGTCAGTCATCGCTGATGGCTGGGTTCTAATCTAACTTCGTGACCTTAAGTAAAACACCAAACCTTTGTCAGTATTGGTTTCTATTATGAGAGAATAATGGAATACACATCTCATTGGGATTAAAGCATGGAACTGTGGGTAACAGACAGCCACTGTCTGGAAGCAACTTTTAGGAGCACACTCACTATTGAGTTAATCTATCCCAGGACCTTGACTTGTGTGTGTGTACATCATTAATCATTACAATGACTCCATGAGGTAGGTACTGTTAGTCCTGTTTATAGAGAGAGGAACTGAAGCTCAGTTTAACACACAGTTGCTAAGAGCCAGAGCCAGGTTTTGAACCAAAGCAGCTTCACACTCCAGAACTCATGCTCTCCATGTTCTGCCTCTCTACCATCTCGTAATGGCGCGGTCAACTGTGGGGAGGCCTGGAAAGCGGGAAAATCCTGGACTCCACATTCAGAAGCTTAATGACTGTAGACTACTGAAGTCATCTCATTACCAAGCGCTGTGATCTGTAAGAGGGCTCCCAAATGAGAGCAGACAGCACAAAGTTCAGAGTATATCTGTTAATCCATTCTCCTTCCGCCTAGACAGGTTAAGGACTCCAGGCAGGAGCCTCCTAGCCAAGACCATGAACACCTGCCCTGGCTATCCTTTCACTGCCAAGAGACCACTGCTAACTCTACCTGCCTTCCAACAGACTCCTTCTCCCAGTGGTCACCTCCCAAGTCCCCAGGATTCCCCAGGATAACAGCTGGGGAGAGCATGCAGACAAAGCCTCACCCACTGACGGGGGCTCACAAGGAGCATGCAAGTCTTAGAACCCAAGGACGAGAATGATTATGCATCTAACAATGAGAACCTGTGCAAATAAAAGAGCAAACAGAGAACTTGGAGAAGGGACACAGTGGAGAGGGAAACTGAGGGGAAAACGATCGCAGCGGTGGCTAATGGAAGTGGTACCCATCAAGTCTTTCAGTGAAATGCCTCTGATCAAGAAATTCTGTCCCAAACTCTAAGAGTGATATTATACAAACAGACATTACCATGGAAAATAGGTAAATAGTGTTTTCCAGGATAATTAGCTTAGTTTTAGTAGCAACTCCATTAACTGAACACTTCAGGTAGGTACAGTCTCCTTCACTATAAAGATCCCCAAGGACTTGGAAAATCTTATCTTCAATCTGAAAAAAAACAGAAACATACAATCTTTTAAGAAAATAATGAACAATCCTACAGAATTAATAAAATCAGAATTGATTTTTAGTAATTTCAAAAGGTAATATGATACACACACACACACACTTTTTTTTTTTGGAGAGAGAGAGAGGGAGTTAATGTTTCTTTTTCATCTGGTTTTTGTTTTTCCTTTATTTATTTGTATATGCTGTGCTAGGGATCAAACCCAGGACTTCATGCATGCCAGGCAAGCACTCTACCACTGAGCCGCCTCTTCAGCCCTATAGGACGTTTTTTTAAAAAGTCACGTAGGAACTTTCCCCCTAAGATTTACAATCAAAATACTTTAGGTAGAAACAGCAGTTAGATTTTTTTTTTTTTTTGTACTGAGAATCAAACCCAGATGTGCTTAACCACTGAGCTACATCTCTAGCCCTGTTTATTTTTTCATTTGAGACAGGGTCTTACTAAGTTGCTTAGCCTTGCTCAGTTGCTGAGGCTGGCTTTGAACTTAAAATCCTTCTGCCTGAGCCTCCTGAGTCAATAGGATTGCGGGCATGTGCCACTGTGCCCAGCTTCAGTGAGATAATGAAGAAGAAAAGGATGAAGAAGAAAGAGGAGGAGAAGAAGAAAGCTGTACAAAGCATAACGCCCCAGATAAAGTTTCATTTAAGAGTAGAAATAACAGCAATAAAAATACAAATCAAATTAAACAAAATTATTGATATTCATTTGGATATACTACATGTTAGTATTCATTTCTTGAGTACCTCAGTTTAAGTCAAATTTAGTTTTCTTATGCCAATGCCAGTAATGAAAAAAGTGAGAACCACATGATTAGATAGTATTTCTTTCATCTCACCAACATGCAGATCCAATTTATGAGCCTTAGTTATGATTTAAAATGACAAATTAGCTGAAGATGAACCACAATTTTCTCATTCTAAGAGACTATGTGCCAAAGAAAAGATTTCAAATGTAATATTTCAAGGAAGCTGACGAAAGGAATATGAAAATTTTGTTTAAAAGAATATCTTCTCACATATACACTCAAGAGAAAGATTCTCTTATACATACAAAATTCACTTGAATCTCTCCGTACTTCTCATTTCGGTTCCCATGATGTTAGTGTGGAAATCCTATGGCTAGTCTTTTCAAATATATTATGTAGTCTAAGGTGAAATAGGTTATACTGCAGCATTTATATATTGGTTCTCATATATCCTAAGTTAAATATGACATTTCATTCTGCTTTGTAACCTTCTAAAATAGCAATTTCAATGTTTGTGAAAATTTCAGGACATAAAGGTTAAATTGGAACTAGTTTTGTTTAAGGATTCACAAAAGTACATTCCAAATTTGTGAGTTTAGTTCTATGAACCAATGTAGAGCAAACTGACAATTTATTAGTTACTAAGGGACAAGAAAGGGTCCATAAACCAGAAGCACCATTATGAGTTACAACTCTCACATGCTAAAGTAAGTAGACTTTCCATGGTGTTCTGAATCTCAGAAAGAAATGTCTCAAAATGTTGGGAAGTCTAACACAGGTCATTGATAAATCTACTTGACAGGATTTGAAATCTCTTAACTCATATTAAAAAGGACATATTCTGTCCTAAATTGGTAACTTACTATAGAAATTTGCTTGAATTCCTACATTTTAAAACCTTTTTAGCATTTCATTTTGCCAGTATAATGAACTTACTTTAATCGAGGGCTATCATGAACTTTACATTGGAGATTCTACAGTGTGATCTGTAGATCCCTTGGGGCTCCCAACACCCATCTATGGAATCCATGAAGTCAAGCTATTTTCATAATAAGACTAAGATAGTATCTGCGGGGTTGGGGATTTAGCTCAGTGGCAGAGTGCTTGCCTAGGATGCGCAAGGCCCAGAGTTCGGTCCTCAGTCCTTAAAAAAAAGACCCCGAAACAAATCCTCAAATCTTTAAACATTTGATTTTTGACAAAGGGGGACAAAATATTACATGGAGAAGTGACAGCCTCTTCAACAAATGGTGCTGGACAAACTGGTCATCCACTCGCAGAAAGTTGAAATTAGACCCATATCTTTCTCCTTGCACAAGAATCAAATCAAAATGGATCAAGGAGCTAGGCATTAAACCAGCTATGTTGCAACTGATAGAAGACAAATTAGGTCCAACACTACAACATTTGGGAGTAGGCAAAGACTTTCTCAACATGTCTCCAAAAGTAAAGGAAGTAAAGTCAAAAATCAGTGAATGGGATGCCATAAAGCTAAAAAGCTTTTGTACTGCCAAGGAAACAATCAAAAGAGTCAAGAGGTTTCCTATGGAAATGGAGAGAATCATGGGCTATATGATTCCTCTGACAAGGGTCTCATAACCAGAATCTACAAAATCCTCAAAATTCTCAACTACAAAAACACTAACAGCCCAATTAATAAATGGGCCAAAGAGCTAAATAGAAACTTCTCACCAGAGGACATTGATCAAGCCAATGAATACATGAGAAAGTGCTCTAAATTTCTAGTAATCAGAGAAATGCAAATGAAAAACACATTAAGATATCACCTTACGCCAGTCAGAATGGCAAAGATGAAGAAAATAAACAACAATAGATGCAGGAGGGGCTGTGGAGAGATAGGCACACTAACACACTGTTGGTGGAGCTGCAGACTGGTACAGCCCCTCTGGAAAGGAGTGTGGAGAATCCTTAAAAACCTAGAGATGAGCCCACCATATGATCCTGCTATTCCACTCCTGGGTATTTTTCCAGGGGATTTAGAATCAGCACATTATAGTGACACAGCAATATCTGTGTTCATAGCAGCACAATTTACTATTGCTAGGCTATGGAAACAACCCAGATGTCCCTCACTGGATGAATGGATACAAAAACTGTGGTACATTTATACCATGGAATATTACACAGCAATTAGAAACAATGATATTGCAGCCTTTGAAGGCAAATGGATGGCTATGGAAGAAATCATGCTGAGTAAAATCAGCTTAACCCAGAGAACTAATGGTCGATTGTCTCCACTCATCTGTGGAGGTTGGGACTAGACACCGGCCAGTGAAAAAGTTGGTCTATTATCATATGTTAAATCTAGATAAGATATAATGCTATACAACATAATCCTTTTTTAGAGATATGGGGGGAAGGGGAAGGGAGGGATAAGGGTGGGTAATTTGGGGGGACTCTTCTGGGGGTAATTGTAATATCCAGAATCTATACACATTTGATATTATTATGTTAAAAACTTGTATGGTTGTTCAAAAATAAAATATTTAAAAAAAAGAGACAAAGTGAAAGAGAGAGAGAGAAAAAAAAGATAGTATCTGCATTTTTACCCTCATTCTCTCAGTAGTACACAGTGGAATATTCCAGGAGCTACTGGACATGTGATAATGTTATTCTGATGGCTAATGGAATGTGTACTTGTACAATTGTTGGTTTTAAAACTTTCTTTTTAGCATATAACTAGAAAGCCTATAACTCCTATACGGAGCAGTGGCTCATGTTTACGGCATTTGCTTGGCATGCATGAGGACATGGGTTTGAACCCCAGCATCACGTACGCAACAAGTGTCAGAGCAATGAAAGCCGCATGAAAAACTAAATAAAATTGATTCTCTCTTAAAAAACAAACAACAACAAAACAACTGGATTAAAAAATAGGCAAAGAACTTGAATAGACATTTCTCCCAGGAAAATATATAAATGGTCAATAAGCATATAAAAAGATGTTCAGTTTGGAATGTAGCTTAGTGATAGAACACTTGGCCAGCATGTTAGGGGACCCTGAGTTTGATTCCAGTAACACACACACACACACACACATACACAAACCAAACTAATTCAGCATCCTTAGTCATTATGGGAATGCAAACTGAAGTAAAAATGAGATACCACTTCATACCCATTAGGATGACTATTATTAAAAACAACAATCCATTAAAAAACAAAACAAAACAAAAACCCAGAAAATAACAAGTATTGGCCAAGATGTGAGGAAACTGGAATCCTTGTGCACTGCTGATCAGAATGTAAAACAGTACAGTTGCTACAGAAAACAGTATGACTGCTTCTCAAAACATTAGAAATGGAATTCCTAGCTAGGTGAAGTGGCATAGGTCTCTAACCCCAGCTACTCTGGAGGTTGAAGCAGGTGGATTGCAAGTTTGAGGTCAGTCTCAGCAACTTAGATCTTGTCTTAACAAAAATAAAAATAAAAAGGACTGGGGATGTAGAACCTGGCATATGTGAGCCCCCGACACTGAAAAAAAAAAGAAAGAAAGAAAAAAGAAAACGAAAGAAAAAAGTTGAACTGTTCTTGGGGCTGAGGGGAAAAGGGAATAAAGGAATGGAGTTAATATTGTTTAATTGCTACCGAATTTCAGTTTTGCAAGATGAAATGTTTTGGAGTTGCTTAACTATGTGAATGTATTTTAATGCCATTGAGCTGTGTGCTTAAAAATGACTTAAAGGGTCAACTTTATGTTATGTGCATTTTACCATAATTCAAACAAAATTTTCTCAGTTAAATTTTCTAAATGGACACCAGTAGATACAATGAGCATAAACAAAAGCTCTTGGGAGGGGTCTTAATTTTTCAGAGTATATAGTGTTCCTGAGATCAAAAACTTGAGAACTATTGATTTTGATGCAAACATTACACAACTTTAGGGGCTTGCTGGGTGTCTGATTCAAGGTTATTACTTCTCGCCAAGTTTTTATTCTTAAGGAATCCACAGCCAAAATGAGTAAACAATAAGTTAGAAATTATATATGGAGTAGTTTCCCCAAACTGGTCTGATATAAAAGCACATAACATTTCCCTAACTATAGGAACAATAGTCAAAGGCTTAGGAGAAACTGGACAGTGAAAAATATCCTATTCAGGAGGAGAGAAGCCAGATTTAGCTCTGATCTGTAGAATAAAGCCTGGTTAAGGCTTACCTGCATGCCATACGACCCATCACGGTTATATGTTACAGCTATTGCTACATCTTTGTGGAAAGGGGAAAAATGAAAGAAAAATTAGAAAACATTCATTTATTCAATAACTGATATGCTGAAAATCTCATTTTCAACCTTAAGATAACCAGCTATTCACAAAAGGATGATCTTCTTTTAACTTCCTGCAAATAAAGGCTTTTTCTTAGAAAAGCATCTGACAGGCAAGTTTCCATATAGATGAACTTCAAACTTTTCTTTTTTAAAGATGCAATTTTACATATTTTAAGGTTGAAAAATATTTTCTATATTTTCCCTTCAATGAAAAGCTGGCAGTGTTATAATAGAAAATGCAATGAATTAGTAAAGAGAAGTTCTGGTTTAAGACCCCAATCTGCCGTCTGATTTCCTCTATGGTCTCGACTGAGTCACTAAATCTCCGATCCTTTATTCTTGAGCCACAAAAAGGGTATATGAATGTAACAATGACTAAATTAATGGAAGAGTGCTTTATAAATAGTAATAGACTATACAAATATAGGAAACTATTCCTGTTATTACATGAATATGGAATTGTTTGAAGACTATCCTTGGAGTTGGACATCAACTTTTGTGGAAGTCTGGGGTGCAGTTCTGGGGTGTATGCTTAATGTGCACAAAGCCCAAGGTTCGATCCACAGCCCCAAAAAAAGAAAAAAAGGAAAAGTTTTGTGGGGCAGAATATATAGGTCAAAGTCATTTCATCACCTTCTGACACTTAACCATCATTTTGATGCTGCCAGCTCAAATCTGTTTCTAACCCTGACCTTCCTTCTCTAGAACTCTGATTAGTCATTCCCAGCTGGATGCTACACTGGCATCTTAAAATGATCATGCTGGGACCAACAAATCATTGTCCCCTCCTGACCTGTGAGCTTCATGACTCGCACCGCTGTTCTCCTTGTCATCTGTATTTAAAACCTGTCATCCTTGCCTCGCCCTTCTCTGCTTTCCACATCCAACAGTCCCCACACAGCTACCAAATTCTTCCCTCTGAGGACCTGTCCTATGCATCTCCTCCTTTCCATTCCCATTCCTCCACCCTGTCCCAGGCCAGACTGTCTCAGTATCTTCCTGTTTCCTGTCTCAACCCTTCTAGATGATACTTGCAAACTTGTCTCCACCATGTTCAAAAATCTTGACCTGGCCTTGAAGCTCCAACTTCTCACCCTTATTTCCTATTTTCTCCGACACTCATAACCCTCTGCTCCAACCAAATGGGCCACCTAATATTCCACATTTGTGCCTCTTCGCTCATGGCTCCTCCTTCACTATGTTGCTGCCCCCAGACGCAGCAACAAAATCCCATGCCTCAGTCACATCATGGTGACTGTTCTTGGGAAGAGCCTGACCAGGCAGGATGAATTCTCTGCATGTAAAACACCATTGTGATTCTCCCCTCCTCCTGATTTATGATATAGTGAGCTTTCTCTTCACCAGTTGTTAAAAAATATCTTGATAATAAAAATGTTCACAAAAGTCAAATACTAAAGTTCATAAACCCCAGGGCCTCCACCATCCATCTTCCCAGCACACATGCTTTCAAATGGAGAATTTCTTAACAGAAAAAAAGGTGGACAAAGATATTTTTTCATCTGATTTTCTTTTTCTTTCTTTCTTTCTTTCTTTCTTTCCTTCTTTCTTTTTTTTTTAAAGAGAGAGGGACAATGGGAGAGAGAGAGAAAGAGAGAATCAATTTTATATGTTTTTTCATGTGGCTTTCATTGCTCCCGACACTTGGCTGTGTTTGTGGTGCTGGGGTTCAAACTCGTGTCCTCGTGCGTGCCAGAGGATGCACCGTAACTGCTAAGCCTCCGCTCCAGTCCCTGATTTTTGTTTTTCTGACAGTTGCATATGTGGTGCTGGGGATTGAACCTGGGTCCTTGCACTTGCCAGGTTCTACCTCTGAGCCACCACTTTAGCCCAATGCTTTTAACTTTTCTTAGGAGAAAATGCCTCCAATCACACTAGATCAATGCTCTTTCAATTTATTTAAATATGGAAAGCATTTGACTGATACAAACGCCTGTAGAATCAGAGTAAAGGCATTGCCAGGCAAATCCAAATTCTTTTTTTTTTTTTTAATAAAGACAGAGGGACAGTAAGAGAGACAGAGAAAGAGAGAAATAACTTTATTTAGTTTTTCACATGGCCTTAGTTGCTTCAACACTCAGTTGTGTACGTGGTGCTGGGGTTTGAACCTGGGTCCTCGTGCTTGCCAGGCAAGCGCCGAAACCACTGAGCCACCACTCCAGCCCCCCAAATTCTTTTTGACTAAACTGCTAGGTGCAAAGGTGCACTTCTGTAATCCCAGCAGCTCAGGAGGCTGAGGCAGGAGGATCACAAGCTCAAAATAAGCCTCAGCAATTTATCGAGGCCGTAAGCAACTTAGTGAGACCCTGTTTCAAAATAAAATATAAAGGGGTTGGGGATTTAGCTTAGTGGCAGAACGCTTGCCTAGCATGCGCAAGGCCCTGAGTTCAGTCCTCAGCCCTGAAAAAAATAAAATAAAATAAAATATAAAAAGGCTGGAGACGTGGCTCAGTGGTTAAGCACCTCTGGGTTCAATCCCGGTATACACACACAAAAAAGCAAGTAAACTTGCTTCTCCCTCCCCTACATGTTTCTTGTCATCCACCGAGACTCTTAAACACCTTCTTATACATTTAATAAGGTAGGAAATTCAGCATTGTGCAGAGGCAGGCACGCATGTGTTTCTGGAGGATGGATTTCAAGAGGTGGCTTTACCAATCATTTTTAGGTCACTTTTGGAAAATTACTTACTTCTTTATGCTCTGCCCTTGGCTCAGAGAGAGAGGGAATTTACAAAGTTGACATTAATAACATTGATCTCATTGGGCTTGTTCTGAAAATGCCAATGAAATAATCTTTGAAAAGTGTTCAATACAGTATCTAACATACAATGAATAATCAACAAATCTTCGCTGTTCTTATCATTGAGGGTTGGCAAATAGTAACAAAGTAAGAAAAATTTCAAGCCTTGAAAACAGTATTTAAAATACTTTTTTTTTTAAAGAGAGGGAGAGAGTGAGAGAAAACGAGAATTGATTTTATTTAGTTTTTCATCTGGCCTTTGTTTCTCCAACACTTAACTGTGTATGTGGTGCTAGGGTTTGAACCTGGATCCTCACACATGCCAGGCAAGTGCTGCAACCACTGAGCCACCACTCCAGCTCCCCCTTGGTCATTCTTACTGAGATCTTGCAAAGTGAGTTCTACTTTCTATTTAAACGCTTTGGGGCTCTTAGGCTTCTGTTTGGTGTGCTCTTCTATTCAATTACAGTTACTGCTGATTAGCATTTTTCAGAGACTCACCATAACATTTCTTTTCTTTTCTTTTTTATACTGGGGATTAAATCCAGGGTGCATAAACACTGAGCTACATCGCAAGTCCATTCTATTTTTTATTTTGAGATAGGGTCTCACTAAGTTGCTAAAGCTGGACTCAAACTTGCAATCCTGCCTCAGTCTCCTAAATCTCTGGGATTATAGGCATGTACCACTGTGCCTGGCTCACCATAGCATTTCTAAAAGCTGTTATACTCAGACCTGGATTATTTCTGTAGAATACTGCTAAGAGGTTGCAGTGAATAGCAATCACATTGGCTTTTTAGTTGATATATTTATTTGTAAATGAAGCCTTTTTTTTTTTTTTAAAGAGAGAATCAATTTCATTTATTTTTTTTATCTGGTTTTTGTTTTTCCAACACTTAGCTGTGTATGTGGTACTGGGGTTCAAATCTGGATCCACGAGCATGGCAGGCAAGAGCTCCAACTACTGAGCCATCACTCCAATCCCTAAATTAAATCTTTCCGTTACTCCAAAAAATTCAGCATAATTCAAAATACTAATTAGTGCTTAAATGAAGAGTCAAACCAAATAACAACTGGTCGATCTAGTGGATTACAATCACACATGTAATTCTTCTGTTTAACTGAGGTTGAAGAAGCCATTGAAATTTTGCTGCTTCTAATACTTTCATTCAACATATAGGAGGAGTCTAGAGAAAGATATTTCCAGATTTTGGAGGCTGCTTTTTAGGATGGAATGAGTAAACACACTGGCATAGAATGGACAGGTAAACCATTTGCACAATGCTACTATGTGAAGGATGTTTACAAACTTTCCTTATGATGGCTTAGAGATACACCAATGCTCTTAAGGTAATGCACAGGATGAGAAAATAGCTAAAGAGCTGTAACCCAATCAATTCCTGTGAATGAAGAATTTGTTACTGAGTGAGTGAATATCTAGAGTTGAAGCAGAAAAGATGCTACTCTGTTCAAAAAAGAGTGTATACCTCAGCTGGCAAGAGGATTTGGCTCCACCTTGTAGGTACATTTTTAATTTAGAGTTGTCATAGTTCAAGGACACCACACAAGGACACTGGATGACTGCTCCTATCTGGCTTCCCATGCAAACTGTCCTGCAGCAGAAGGGATATGGTCACCAGCCATCCCAAGATTCTGACACCTCTGGTAAATGAGTCCAGGCATAAATTTATTAACTATCTTCTGCCTTAGGTATCAGCTTCTTCTGACGTCAGTTAAAACAAATCAGTCCTTACTTTGAACTACTGAAATTAGTTTGCAAAAACAAATTAATACTCCATTGGGAAAGTGGTGGAAATATCATAGGAGTCAATGTCAGAAAGAGTGGGTATCAGGGCTGGAGCGGTGGCTCGGCAGTTAGAGCACTTGCCTGGCATGTGTAAGGACGTGGGTTCAAACCCCAGCACCACATACACAACCAAGTGTCAGAGTAGTGAAAGCCACATGAAAAGCTAAATAAAACTGATTCTCTCTCTCTCTCTCTCTCTCTCTCTCTCGCTGACCCTCTCTCTTAAAAAAAAAAAAGAGTGGGCGTCAATAATGCTCTGCCACCTCCTATCCTTGAGTAAGTTACTACACCTTCTTGCCTCAGTTTCATCATCTGTATATGCATATAACAATCACTCCTCCTCATTAAGTTGTTGTGAAGAGAAAAACTCACGTGATAAGACAATTAATAAATTATACCTCTTTGGTGATCCACTTCCTCCTCAAACATCCAAAACACTGCCTGAGCAATGGATAATCCTCCTCCCCTGATAGTTTTGGATATTATTTTTCTTATTTAAAAGTAATCTATTCAGGGCTGGAGCAGTGGCTCAGTGGTTACAGCATTTGTCTGGCATGTATGAGGACAGAGGTTCGAACCCCAGCATCACATATACAATGAAATGTTGGAGCAATGAAAGCCACATGAAAAACTAAATAAAGGGGCTGGAGTGGTGGCTCAGTGGTTACAGCACTTGCCTGGCATGCGCAAGTATGTGGGTTCAAACCCCAGCACCCACGTACACAACTAAGTGGTCAGGGCAATGAAAGCCATGTGAAAAACTAAATTAAAAAAATTGATTCTCTCTCTCTCTCTCTCTCACTGTCCCTCTCTCTTAAAAAAAAAAAAAAGAAAAACTAAATAAAAATTGCTTTAAAAAAACAGTAATATATTCTTCCTGCAGAAAAATGCAAAGCAAAAAAAGTACAAAGAACTGGGGGAAAATCCTGCCGCCCTGTGATAACTTTCCTAACACTTTGGTAGTTCATCTGTTGTTTTGCTATGTATGTTTTATGACATATTTTTCGAATATTTACATAGAAAAAGTTAAAGAAAAATAAGAATCATCAATTCTACTACCAAGAGCCAATCAATTCTAATTTCAGCATATTTCCTTCCACTGGGAGGCATTTTAAAAAATGCGATTGACTTGTCACGACCAGGCTGCACTGTCTTTTTCAGTTTAATGTGTCATATTTCTAGGACTCACATTTCTTTCTTTCTTTTCTTTTTTTTCTTTTTTTTTTTTTTAAAGAGAGAGGGACAGTGAGAGAGACAGAGAAAGAGAGAAACAACTTTATTTAGTTTTTCACATGGCCTTCGTTACTCCAACACATAGTTGTGTACGTGGTGCTGGGGTTTGAACCCAGGTCCTCGTGCTTGCCAGGCAAGCACCGAAACCGCTGAGCCACCGCTCCAGCCCCTCTTTCTTTTCTTTATTTTTATTTTTATTTCTTGGACCAGACTTTGAACCCAGTGGTGCTCAACCACTGAGCCACATCCCCTGCCCCTTTTAATTTTGAGACAGGGTCTTACTTAGTTGCTTAGGGCCTTGCTAAATTGCCAAGGCTGGCTTTGAACTTGTGATCCTCCTGCCTCAGCCTCCCAAGCCTCTGGGATTACAGGCATGTACCATCAAGCCCAGAACTCATGTTTCTCTTTTAATGAGATATTACTTACCTTTTTTACCATCTCTAAGAGTAATGTTTCTGGTGTATGACATATTTAGCCTTCTTCCACTGCTGAATGAAAATGGAGAGAACTGATCTAGAAAAAATGTAAAATTCAACAACAAATTTACAAATATCAACCCTACTAAATTTATCCTTACCAAAGAAAACAAACCACAGATCCTAAACTGCCAGCTCAACTGTATTTTGTTTGTTCTTTTCATTGTTCTAAACTTAAATTAGATATTTCCATTTATATCTCAGAAAATTTCATATGAGAAATCCCAGCTTCTTGGGGAGAATCAGAATATTTACAACTTAAACTCTCATTCTCTGGGGTATAAATGGTGCAGCAGCCAACCTGTTTTGGTAGGGCAGATACTTGTCAGGTCACCAAAAATCTCCACCATTCACTATTTTTCTTTCACTTGGTCTCTTTTACAGTTCTGTTGTTGGTCTAGCCCCTACAGGTGTTTGGGGGTACACTCTGGTGGACAAAGTAGCTTAATTAAATTGAAGTCATTCATTTAGAAGCTCATATCTGTACTAGTTATAAATTTAAAAAATAAAGATGATAGTAAGAGGATACTCCATTCTTAAAAGATAATTTCAGGCTTAGAAATATCGCATGGGGCATATTTAGACACATTTTCATTTAATGCAAAAGAACAGAGCACAAATCTAAAGACAGAGTTATATAGTTGTATATTTTTAAGCCTTCAAAATAACTCTTGAATCAATGTTAAAATTAAAGAGTTTAATAAAAGGATTCTATAAACACACAGGGAAATACAATATAATAATACTAATAAGAGATACATGGATTGATTTAGAACAAGGCCCTGAGTTTGGCCCTCAGGACTGGAAAAAAAACAAAAAAAAATTTTTTTTCCTTCTTTTTTAAAGAGAGAGAGAATGAATCAATTTTATTTAGTTTTTCACATGGCTTTTGTTGCTCTGATACTTCATTGTGTACATTGTGCTGGGGTTCAAACCTGTGTCCTTGCACATGCCAGGCAAGTGCCATAACCACCCAGCCACCGCTCCAGCCCTTTTTTTCAGTTTTTAAAATATGCAGCAGGTACCTCTGCTGCAGGGACAGAGGAATGACAAAACAGACCTCAAGAAGTGGTGAACAACAGAAGTCACAGGAATCAGCAAGAGATAAAAGAAGAACTAGTATTTTGTTGAAAAGAGACCATTTCTACAATGTTAGGGAATTAGGCAGGCTATACTCCTCGGACTAAATCATGCTTATGGGTGCATCCATGATCTGCGCGGAGCTCTCCTTCCTACTAAAGAACACATCTGTAGAGGATGGTGCCAGTCACTGAGAGAAGCAAAGGAAGGCAAGGGTGGCATACAGAAAGGAAGTGTGTGCTCAACGAGGAAGGAAAAAGCCATCCTGTACCTTGCGTCTGGAGTTTGAAAGCATCAGTCATAGCTTTCTCCTGGAGGATGAGACCCAGAGCTGCCTGGCATAAACACTCTTTGGCTGCAGCCCTCTGACTGGGCAGCAGTTCTCTGTGGTGCTGAGGGATGAAATCAGTGTGGACATTCCCAGCTTCAAACTCTGGATGCCCGGACAGGCGCAACAGGAAGTCGATGTTGGTGCGTAATCCCACAATCTGGGAAGAGAAATAAGGCCCAGGTTGTACTGAGAGGGGAAGACAACACAGTTGGAAAAGCATCTGTTCTTTTTTCTAAGTATTTTCTATTGTGTACAACTCTTAGAAAAAAAGGAAAAACCTACGAAATGTCTCCCACGATCATCACTTCCACCATTTATCTGAATTTCACACTCAAAGCTACGTTTAAGTAAGATAAAGAGGATGGAAATGGTGTTGCAGTAGGTAGTATAGAGACATTTAATTGACTTAGGAAAGAGGTAAAAAAAATTTTCTTTTTTTTTTTTTGGGTACTGGGGATTGAACCCAGGGGCACTTAAGCACTGAGCTGAATCCCCAGCCCTTTTTTATTTTTTATTTTGAGACAGGGTCTTGCTAAGTTGGTTAGGGCCTTGCTAAGTTATTGAGGTTGGCTTTGAGCTTGCAATCCTCCTGCCTCAGCCTCCCAAGTCACTGAAATTATAGGTTCCTAGCACTTGCTACTGTTCCTGGCAAGAGGGAAATGTTAAACAACAATGAAAGTCTTTTGCAAGATACTGAAGGATGGTTGCATAGAGCACTTCCACAAAATAAGATGACTGCAAACAGCAGGCAGGATTGCCACCCTGGGGAGGGAAGAGGATTCAATGGCCTCGTAGGAACTTCTTTCTAACATAAGAATGCAAATTTTACACATTGATTGAAAAATCATAAAATTAACCCAAATCCTAATAAATAGGATAAAAGGTAAAATTAACTGTATGAACCTTGAGTCCTTTTATTTATTTATTCATTCACTCAATGGCCATTTACTAAGCACCTTTTAGCTACCAGGATCTGATCCAGGCCCTGGGGACAGTGAGGAACAAAGGAGATGAAGTCCTTACCCTCATAGATATCACAAAGCCTAGAGAGACAATATAAAGAAACAACATATCTAAGCAAACATCTAACAGAATGTCACACACTATCAAGGAAACTAAAGTTGGTTAAGAGGACAGAGGATGCAAAGGGGTTATTTTTAAAGGGAGAGGCTGGGAAAGGTCCCTGAGAAGGAAGTAGGATGGGTTAAGGATGGTCAGAAGGGAGCTCTGAGATCACATGGGGGATAAACATTCTGGAAGAGAAGACAGGAACATGGCTTCATTCTGGGTGTGCCTAAGGAATGGCAAGGAAGCCAGTGTAGAACGAGCCACAGAAATCAGAAATTTGGTCTCATTAATAACGTAACAGTTTTAAAGTCATGGGTTAATAAATCTTTTTATGAAGCTAAATCAATGTGTTAGGAATTTTTTCTGCCCCAAGGAAATTAAGGTGCTATAGAAAAATAATCAACTGTCAAATGAATGAAACTGAACATAATTATTTTTCCTTTGGAGAGAAGTTACCAGACTGTATGCAACGCTCTTATGGAATGATTAGGATTTTGCTGAAACATAACACCAACCCTGACAGTTTTACTTCTGTAATCGTTTTTTTCTAACTGAAATTAAGAAGTCCTCAAACCCTACTCTGACCCATGGGAGATTTCCATGTGAAATTATTTTGTTTATGACATACGGGCAATTGGTGGGAATAAGGTGACAAGATCAAGGCTCTGACAAAGACAAAGGATGACCTCTGATGCTGACCAAAGGTGTCAGGTTCATTATTATGGCACTAGGTCACTCACATTGTACTGACGAAGGCTGTATCTCAATTTTGTCAAGGCCGCCTGACGGTCTGCAGCCCATATGACCAGCTTGGCAATCATGGGGTCATAGTGCACTGAAACTTCATCTCCTGAAATTGGAAAACCACAGAACCTTTCAAAGTCAAAACCTGAAAGAATTAAATGTGAGAGGCAAGACACTCTGCTTGTACATTTCACACTCAGTCCTCACACATTTCTACAGGATGGACTCAGTACCACTATTTGTGAGGAAAATGAGGCTCAGAGGGGTTTAAAACTTGTCCCAAATCTAATGAGGATGTGGCCACCCAAGAGCACCAGGTCCTCACATGGTGATTCAATGACATGCAGGCTGGCTTCCCTTTCCTATCTTTTTTTTTTTTTTTTTTAAAGAGAAGGACAGTGAGAGAGAGAGAGAGAGAATCAATTTTTATTGAGTTTTCCACATGGCTTTCGCGGCTCTGACACTTAGTTGTGTACGTGGGTGCTGGGGTTTGAACCCATGTACTTGCGCTTGCTGGGTAAGCGCCATAACAGCTGAGCCACTGCCCCAGCCCCTTTCCTATCTTCTTTTGAACCTTCTTTTCCTTTTTCATTTTGGAAGTCAATGCAAACTCTTCCCCTCTCACATTAAGCTCACTACCGCTCTTAGCATCCCCCCTACCTCTTTAGTTTCTTCATCAGTAAAATAAAGATAAAATAAAGATAATACTTCCTCTCTCCCTAGGGTGTTGGCTGGAGTGAAAAAAAGCATCAAGTGCTATGTCTGACAGAGCTGATAAGCAAAGAGCAGCAAATTTACTACGATTACTTCCTAGAGAACAAGAATCCAAACTATGACACACCCCACTTGACAGAAACGGTTCAAGTTGCAAGGATGTGAGGCATCGTAAAGAAGATTGGTGTAGGAACTTCTCCTCATTTTGGTGGGTCATTGGACCTCTCTGAACCCCAGGGCCTTCACCTGTAACACCAAGGGGTTGCAACACACTCTCTCATCCATGCACTCACCTACTCATGTATCAGCACATATTGAACACCCATCAGGACTCACTGGAGCTAGGTGCTGTAAACACAACGCAGAAGGCATAGTCCTTCCCTTAAGACACTCACAATCTCATGGGGGAAATGAGACAAGGAGGAAAAGATCACAGGAGTACAACATGGGCAGTGCCTACAGAATGCATGAATGATTGGGGATACAAAGAAGAGGGGGCTGGGGACTGGTTCATGGACTAGATTAGCCCTCTCAGAACCACGATGAGAACCTGGAAGTCCTTCTCAGAGATACATCTCTGCTACCCTTTCAGCAACTTTACTGAACTACACTGTAAGCTCTGCTTGTCCCACAGGTTCCTTCTTCCTACTGCAATGCTCTTTTGTTTCCAACATGCTCTGCAATATGTTAAAAATGTTAACTACTAAATCTTGCTGTGGTTTTGTCAATTTAATATCAGAAAGTACTAAGTCCTCATTTTGGCTTGCAAGACGCTAATTGATTTGTCCTCAAATGATGTCTCCAGCTGTATCTCCAACTACCTACCTTCCTGAACCTTTTCCTCAGCCACAGTTCTTTAAATACACCTTTCACTTTCTCTTTTCATCACTCTTCATTATTAAATCTGCCTACTTACGACCACTCCAGACTTCCTTTAAAGCTAGTCCTAAACATTGTTATATCTCTTACTTACTCTGGCAACTGAAATGAAGATGGCAGTATATAGTCATCTTTTATTTTTTATACCAGGGATTGAACCCAGAGGCACTTTACCTCTGAGCTACATCCCCAGCCCTTTTCATTTTTTATTTTGAGACAGGAGCTCTCTAAGTTGCTTCAGGCCTTGCTAAGGTGCTGAGGCTGGGTTTGTACTTGCGATCCTCCTGCCTCCGCCTCCCAAGCCGCTGGGATTACAGGCATGCGCCACCACACTCGGCAGTACATAGTCATCTTAATGGCTCAGAGCAGACCCAAGCTAGATGCTTGGGTCTGAATCTTGGCTCCAAAGATGACTTTGGAGTTAAGTTGTTAAGTCCCTTAACTCCTCTTGTGCCCCATTTCTTTATCTAGAAAATGGGAACAGTAATATTGCCTGCTCATAAGGTGGGTCTCATGGTGAAAGAGGCCCATATAGAAAAATCACCAAGAATAGCACCTGTTGATAGACAGGAGGCACTAAGGCATTGTTAGTTATAACCAACAATATTAAATCATATGCTGAACTATGAATCTCTTGGACTGTTCCTTTCTAATGTAATTTATTATGATTTTTTTATAAAGAGGGAGGAACAGTGAGAGAGACAGAGAAAGAGAGAAACAACTTTATTGAGTTTTTCACATGGCCTTAGTTGCTCCAACACTCAGTTGTGTACGTGGTGCTGGGGTTTGAACCCGGGTCCTCGTGCTTGCCAGGCAAGCACCGAAACCGCTGAACCACCGATCCAGCCCTAATGTAATCTATTTTTAATTATTGTTTAGCTTGTACTGTTTATATCTTAATTATCCAACTTGATTTTAAGTTCCTTGAAAGCAGAATGCCTACAGCATAGCAGATGTAGTCATCTTTAATCCCTTTTAGAACTAGGCACAGTAAAATAATTAAACAAAATACACAAATTTTTTCTTTGTTAAGTTTGACTAAGTATGTTGCATTTCAAAATAAGAGCACAGTGTTTAAAATAGTAGTTATGCTTTAAAAGTAACTATTACAAAAGAAAAAGGTAAGACTTGATGGTAAATCAATTAAATCCCTTACTTTAAAACATGCTAGACATTTCCATAGGAATCAAGGATAAGACTTCACCCCAAAATAAATAATGTACCAAAGCTGGGCGCAGCAGAGGTGTCTGCAGTCCAGGTACTTGGGAAACTGAGGCAGGAGGATTACTTGCATTCAAGGTCAGCCTGAGTAATGAAGTGAGATTCCGTCTCAAAGAAAAATGTATGCACTACAAGTTCAATGGGAATGAGACTTTTTATTTCACTTTACCTTGCCGTACTCCAGTTTCAATCCTGGTGGAAAGGTCTGCTGGAGGGGTAGAGAGGTGCACCAGTGGTCCAGCCCCCGGCATGAAGTTATTGTTAGGATCTTCTGCATATATTCTAGCCTCAAAGGCATGGCCCTGCAGAGGTATTTCTTCCTGGCTCAAAGGAATTTTCTCTCCTGCTGCAATCTGGTAAGAGATGAATAATATCATTTAGGAAGATACCACTTACAGCAGCTATAAGACTCAGTAAGTCAAAGGTTCTGTTTTTTTCCCCCCTACGGAAAGTGTACACTGGAATTTGCAATGCAGCCAAATGAAAACAATGACTTTATCCACTTGAGCATTCAGCAAAACAGAAATAGATTAAAAAACAGATACCGCTTGGGAATAATCTATTAATTACAAAGGGTTTCTAGAGATTTTAAATGGAGAAAGGCAAACTGATGGCTAATTTATAAATTTATAAACATTTGTTTAATATAACAAAAATCAAATTTCTTACTGGTAAGGTATTCTTGGTTTTCATTTTAAAACATTAGCACTCAGGCTGGAGTGGTGGCTTGGTTATGGCACTTGCCTGGCACACGCAGGTACGCAGGTTTGAACCCCAGCACTATGTACACAAGGAAGTGTTGGAGCAATGATAGTCACATGAAAAACTAAAATAAAAAGTTGATTCTCTTTCTCTCTCCTAAAAAAAATTAGCACTCAGGTCCCAAATCAATAAATCAATCTTTTTTTTTTAAATAATAAATTATTAGTTGCTGTTTGGGACTATATTCACAGCCATGAAAAAAGTATGGTCATCTTATATTGTAATCTTCATCAGCAAGTGAGTGATAAAGGGAAAAAGTAAAATAATGGGTTTCCAGCCTAACTACATTTATGTATGATACCAGATTTAAAAAAGGATCATTACTGTTGATTATTGCCACTATAATTTTTATTATTTTGGTTCTTTTGCAATGAATTTTCAAGTACAACTTGGAAAAGGCTAATAGAAGATATTTGGTCACTTTTCTTCAATCTCTTCTTCAAGTGTTTCTTCAAGATGAGAAAAATGACAACCTAAGAGAGCAATATAGATACAGGAAAAAAGACTGAGTAGCTTAGCAAGATCCTGAACTAAACAGGTAAGCATAAAACAGAAGCAAATGTTTCATCTCTTTGAATCTATCAATGGGAAGAGCCACAGTCGTTGAGAATGAAAGGAAAAGGAATAAAACAGTGCCTTTACGGCACAGGTTCAAATTTTGTCTCTGCACTCGTGACCTGGGCATGCTTTTTTATTTGTCCCATCATCCCAGATGTGGGACACCTATTTAAAACTAAAATTGAGCAACACATATATCACTTATGGTAACTGTGGAATAATTATTATGTTTTTAGAATTCTATTCTTTTGAGGAGAGTAACAGATAAATGATAGTGTTAGAAATATTTTTAATTTATTGTGAAAATGGCACAAATTTTACTGCAAAAGTTACTTTTGCTAAATGTTCAACTGAACAAAATACTATGTATAGAACTGATATATAATGTAAGAAATGCATTCGTGGGGCTGGCATGCATGCCTGGCATGCGCAGGGACCTGGGTTTGAACCCCAGCACCACGTACACAGCAAAGTGTCAGAGCAGCGAAGGCCGCATGAAAAACTGAATAGAAATTGATTCTCTCTCTCTCTCTCACTGTCCTTCTCTCTTTAAAAGAACAAGAAGAAAAAAAGAGAAATGCATTCATGGAAGTATTTTCTAGAACTAAGTTATCCTTTTACTTTAAGGAATGTGTTGTGCTCCAAACTATCCGTGTTAAGAAGCAGCTATTCTATAAATAGGACACAGGGACAATGTACACTCTTTTTTCTTTTTTAAAGAGAGAATCAATTTTATTTAGTTTTTCATGTGGCTTTCGTTGCCCTGAAACTTCATTGTGTACGTGGTGCTGGGGTTTGAACCCGCGTCCCTACACATGTTAGGCAAGCACCGTAACTGCTGAGCCGCTGCTCCAGCACCAACAATGTATACTCTTAATATATTGTTCACTGCACTACTGACTGACAAACTCTAATGTGTTCCTACTTGTGGTTATTTGTTGACAAGTTGTGACCTGCTTTCTTACACTAAAGAAATATATTGGAAAAAGCACGTATTCTGAATGCTTGAGAAAAATGAGGAATTCCATTGGAGTATTCTATCCTAGTGGAGAATTTTTTTTTTTTTTTTTAAGAGAGAGAGACAGAGAAAGACAGAAACAACTTTATTGAGTTTTTCACATGGCTTTCGTTGCTCCAACACTTAGTTGTGCACGTGGTGCTGGGGTGAACCCAGGTCCTCATGCTTGCCAGGCAAGCGCTGAAACCACTGAGCCACCGCTCCAGCCCCTAGTGGAGAATTTTTAAGAAACATTGAGGGGCTGGAGCGGTGGTTCAGTGGTTATGACACTTGCGTGGCATGTGTGAGGATGAAGGTTCAAACCCCAGCACCACATATACACGGAAGTGTTGAGGCAACAGAAATCACATGAAAAACTAAATGAAATTGATTCTCTCTCTCTCACTGTCCCTCTCTGTCTAAAAAAAAAAAAAAAAAAAAAAAAGAAGTATTGACATGAGAAATAGATGATACATGCTATTTTGCAGAAAGTAAGAATAAATTTGAAGTACTTAGTGTAGATGAGTTACATACTTTTAGAAATTATATGTTTTCAGGTTAATATAAGCTCCATGAAAAACTACTGGTCAAATGATGAAGATTTAGATATATTAGGAACAAAATGAAACATAAACAAATTATTTCCAGGGGGCTGGAGTGGTGGCTCTGTGATTACGGTGCTTGCCCAGCATGTGCAAGTACGTGAGTTCAAATCCCAGCACTATGTACACAATGGAGTCTCAGACCAATGAACACATGAAAAACTAAATAAAATTGATTCTCTCTTTCTCTGTCTCTCTCATTGTCCCTCTCTCTTACAAAAAAATAAAAAAAAAAACTATTTCCAGGAGTTGAAAGTATCATATATTTTTGCAACAATAATTAATGATGAGAATATTGAAGATGAAGGTTTTAAGATTCATCTTTTAATACAGATGATTCAAAGGGTAGGTATGACATTTGGTTTCTTTCTTTCATTTTTATTTTTAAAAGGAGAGGGAGAGAGTAAGCGAGAGAGAAGGAGATAAATGATTTATTCATTTTTCCATCTGGCCTTTGTTTCTCCAATACTTAGTTATGTATGTGGTGCTGGGGTTTGAACTCAGGTCCTCATGCATGCCAGGCAACCACCATCATTGCTGAGCCACCACTCCAGAACGACATTTGGTTTTTTTGAAGAATGTCTGACAGTGGGTAAAATGATTATTGGATAGTATGGACACGATTTGCTGAAACAATTTATAAGAGATCATCCCATAAGATTTAGTTATAAATTCTGGGAACAATGAGGAGCATTGACATTTTGCTATAACTTTAATTTGTATTTAACTTTAACTTGGAAAAGACCCAAAGATGGTCTTTTACTTGGGAATAAGGTAGTTCTATAGATGTTAGACGTGATATGGCTGGGCATGGTGGTGCATGCCTGTAATCCCAGCAGTTCCAGAGGCTGAAGCAGGAGGATTGTAAGCTCAAGACCAGCCTCAGCAATTTAGTGAGGCCCTGTCTCAAAAGAAAAAAATAAAAGGGCTGGGGATGTGGCTCAGGAGAGTACCTCTGGGTTCAATCCCTGATACAAATGGAAAAAAAAAGTTAGAAGTTATAGAGAACCTAATCATACATTTTTTTTCCCTTGACAATTTATTCACTAAGCAGGACTTGTTGGTATGCCTTTGAAATATTGGATTCTAAGTTAAAGGCACCATGAGGAATAACAGAGTAAATAGGTGCCTTCTGAAACAAACAGCATTGATGAAAATACAAGTAAATGAGTCATCTGACTACAGATTTGATACTAATCATGAACTTCTTATTGCAAAATGTTTAGATGATAAATATGCCATTATTGGATTAAGCTATAATATGGTGGAAGTAGCTGGCAAAGTTCAATAGTAGAAATAAAAAAGAAATAAAGAGTAGAGCCAGTGTGACTCAAACAAAGGCAGTAGGTATCTATAACAATTTCAGGGGTGGCATAGATAAACACAATTTGTTGGTTTCCATATATTCTACTCCTATTAGAGGTTAAAAAAGGGTTTTGGCTTTTGTTCACTCAAGCAATTGATATGTGAATTTGTAAATGCATGAATTATTCACACATTTGTGCACAAAGACAGATCTCATAAATTTATTGGATTTCACAAAAGACATCTGCTTAGCATACCTAAAATAATGCAAATGAGAAACTATCACAAGGAAGAAACTGCAATACTCTTGAACCTACTACTGTCCAAGGTGATATCATATCAGAGTTGACATGAGAAGCCATATTATTCTCAAATGGCAAGAACAGGATGATGTCAAAACAAGCCATGTCATGTGAAACTGACACCACATTGCAAAAAAGTAATGTAACCCTTTGTTTGAAGTGTTTTGTTCCTTTCTACCAAAATTAATTGTTGAAAAGGTCACGAAATTAATTGTTGAAAGTTGCTTCTTTAAAAAAAAAAAAAAGAAAGAAAATGAAAATTTGGGACCTAATAGGTTAAGTAAGCTCTCTTTGTTTCGGAGAAAAGCGATTGGAACACAGTAAGCACAACTGGTATTATTTCATTCCTATCCTCATAACAAACTTCTCTTTAATATTTTTATTAAGCTCTATTTTTTTAAGAGAGAGAGGGAAATGGAAAGACAGAAAGAGAGAAATCAATTTTATTTAGCTTTTCATATGGCTTTTGTTGTTATGACACTTGGTGGTGTTGGGGTTTGAACCCGTGTCCTCACACATGCCAGGCAAGCGCCGTAACCACTGAGCCAACACTCTAGCCCTATATAGACCCATTTTGAACTGGCATGTCTTTGCCTATTTTCCTCTGAGACTGGCTTCCACCTGAGCCCAGGAGTGACTGACCCCAACTATGCCTGTAATAATTCAAATTCTGTGCCAAGCAGGTTCTCTCAGGCTTATACAGTGGCCCTTTGGAACCCTGACCTTGAACGTTTTCACCAGCTTCCCTGAATGCTGCTAATCACCAGTACCTGCAGCCTGAACCCAGACGCTCACATCATAGAACCCTCGTTCTAAGAAGCCTTTGACTAGAGAGGCACGTCTTTGAGTTGAACTTTGACTCATCAAATGAAGAGTTCCTTTGTTTTTCTTCTGCCTGGAAATCAGACTACAAAGTTCCCTGAACCTTGTAAGACAGCTCCAGCAGTTTGCCCAACTTCTAGATTCTGTCTCTAAATGATAAAAACTTTCTTCTCTTCCTGAAGAGTCTTGATAAGCTATTATAATTTCTTGAGTTGCAGAAATAAATGTTGATTTCCCTGATATCTAAAAGCTTTCTGCTTCCTTAATCCTTAGAAACCTTTTATCCTCCAAGATTTCAAATGTCTGGACTCTCTTATTTATTGCTTTAGAAAAAAACATTCTCTATTTCCTTGAATTTGGGAAACATAAAGCATTCTTGCCAGAAATTTTCAAATTCACTGGATTTTCCTGATATTCACTAACACTTACTAGCCTGATGTATCTGGTGTTTTCATTAGTTCCCAAGGCTAAACAGGCCTAGAAGAATCTTTTGGTTCATTAAAACCACCAATCATCCCCAAGGAACCAGCAAAAGGAACATCATATTATTGTCCACAGGAGCTCTGAAAAGACAAAATTATCAAAATAATCAAGACTTCAACATCACAGCATGGAAAAACATAATTTAGATTCGGTATATATTAAGAGCCGAGAATCCTCGAGGAGTTGAGAATATTGATACCACTTAAAATTTGTGAGGGCTGGGGCTGGAGTTGTAACTCAGTTGTAGAGCATTGGTCTAGCATGCACAAGGCCCTTTGCTCAACTCCTAGTACTACAAAACAAGTGAACAAATATATCCTTTATTATTAAAAAAAGAGAACTTGGGCTGGAGTGGTGGCTCAGCAGTTACGGCGCTTGCCTTGCACGCGTGAGTACGTGAATTCAAACAACAGCACCACATGTATAATAGAGTGTCAGAGGAATGAAAGTCACATGAAAAACTAAATAAAAATTCCTTCTCTCTTCTTCTTTCTCTCACTGTCCCTCTCTCTCTTTTAAAAGAAAAAAAAAAAAGAACTGAAGTGAAATCAACAGTTTTCAAAACAGACTAAGCTATTATTATTAACATTTGAAGGATATGCTTTAAGGAATTCTGGTTTACTAACAATCCACAGTAGAATAATTATGAGTATATTTCTTTTTGTAAAATACAGGAGGCCTAGCATAGAAATGTTAAAATGCTTTAAAAGTTTCTAAACATTTACTCTGAAAGGCTATTATGAATGAACATTTACTCAAGGGCTCGGAACAGTTTATAATCAAGACTATGTGAATCATTCAATTGGTCTAGGCCACTCCCTTGGCTTTTTATTTCCAATTCTGCCTTAAGCTCATTTCATTTTTTTTTTTTTTAAGAGAGAGAGAGAGAAAGCGAGAGAGTCAATTTAATTTATTTGTTTTTTATTTGATTTTTTATTTCTCTGACACTTGGTTGTGAATGTGGTTTGAACCCAGGTCCTCACACATGCCAGGCAAGTACTCTACCACTGAGCCACCTCTCCAGCCCCAACTCATTTCATCTTGGCTGGCATCTGTTCAGCCTCTAAAATCTAATGATAGTATGGCCCAGAATGCTGTGGCTTTAGACCACAAAGCTTTGGCCTTGAGACCACACAGTTATCACAAGCCTAAGTGATAGCAGCTTTCCTGCTAGTTCACCAGGTGCCTGAGTGGAATTAGGAGCCAGAGTCCCTAACGTGCCAATAGTGTCACAGTATCAACTATAACTTCACTTTCTACCTCTTATTTTCCTGTCTTCATTGCAACCACCAGGAAGTGAATCCTGTCCAAAGTGATTCCTCTTTTAGGAGGCCAGAAGTAATATATTTTCAAGACTAATCTTGATTTTATTATACTACTATGATGGTACCTGTGACAATGATGATGATGGTGTGCATGTGGTGCTAGGGGTCAAACCCTCCTCCCCCTGTACACTAGACAAATGCTCTACCACTGAACGGCATTCCAACTCCTTAAAGCTGATCTTCAATAGAAAAAATTGTCTCACCCTGAGCTGCCACTCCACCAAGTCAGTTCCTGTGATCATCTCTGTAACAGGATGTTCCACTTGCAGCCGTGTATTCATCTCCATGAAGTAGAAATTGTGTTTTGAGTCCATAATAAACTCCACAGTGCCTAAAAGATAAAATATAATGGTTACCTTTCAATAGTATATAATCAGTAGCAAATCAAGATCTTCCATGATGTAGCATACTAAGTCTTCATTTAATGGTAAACATTTTGCATGTCATGAAGGAAACATCTCACATTTTGCAGCAGCAAATGAGTGTCAGTTAAAAATAGGGAGCTGCATAAGATTTAGCAGTGGAAAAGTATATTTGGGGCTGTGAGCAAATGGTAAGCCCACATTATGAATCAGTTTCAGCTGTTGTAGTGAGAGCATGATTGGACTTGTTTCTGCACCAGAGCACCAAGGTCCCCGCAGCCTCCTACCATGACATCTCATCTCACTCTAACTCTCCGGAGAAAAACATTTTTTTTTCCCACTGATTGTAGGCTCTTGGCAGTTTCCTTTTGCAGATGACACACTGAAAGATGGTTTAGTAACTAAGCCGTATGTTAATGTCTTGTCTATCAGCACTCAATTATTAAGGCCCATAATAGGGGCTGGAGCGGTGGCTCGGTGGTTATGGTGCTTGCCTAGCATGCACAAGTACATGGGTTCAAACCCCAGCACCCACTTACACAACTAAGTGTCAGAGCAATGAAAGCAATGTGAAAAACTCAATAAAAAACGATTCTCTCTCTCTCTCTCACTGTCCTCTCTTAAAAAAAAAAAAAAAAAAGCCCCACAATGCCCTCCCTGCCTTTTCTTTCCTGCAGGGCTGGGGATCAAACCCAGGGTCTCACATATGCTAGGCAAGCCTCCTCTATCTTCCTTTCCTTCCTTCCTCCCTTTCCTTCTTTCTTTCTTTATTGGTACCAGGGATTGAACCCAGGGGCACTGAGCCACATCCCCAGTCCTTTTTATTCTGAGACAGGTCTTGCTAAGTTGCTGAGGCTGGCTTTGAACTTTCTATTCATTTTTTTCTGTGAACTTAAATTGCTCTAAAGAGCTGAGGAATGTAGCTCAGTGGTAGTGAGCTTGCCTAGCACGCATGAGGCCTGGGTTCAATCCCCAGCAATTCAAACAAACAAACAATCAAACAAAAACAACGACAAATCCCCAAACCAAAAAGCTACTCCAAGTTTATTTTTAAATGAACAATTACATGAATTCAGTAATTTCATTTTAAAATAGAATAGAAAATGTCAAAACTCACCAAATATAATCAGGGCAAATAATGATTGGTGAAATGTTTGTTTCGAGTACACATGTATACAACCACAATCGCCTTTGTGTGTACACTGGGTCTCAACATAAAATCTACTTCCTACTGTGGATGTGGTCAAAACAGCTTGAAAGCCACTGATTTAAAAGTCATTTTTCTTTTACCTTCTGAAACAAAAATAAATTACTTTTGTCTCTGGTTAGAAGCAAATTTTAACATACCTGCTCCAACAAACATACCTGCTCCAACGTAATTTACAGCTTTAGCAGCTCTGACTGCAGCTTCTCCAAGCCTTTTTCTTACTTCAGGTTTAATACCAGGCTATGAAAAAAATATTTTAAAACATAATATTTTCTTTAGTTTGTTCCTTACTGGAAATTTCTATTAAAATGCAATATTATATTTTTTTGCATCAAATAACTGCCCTAAAAAGATAATGATAAAAAGCTAATGTTATATATTTCATCTGGTGCTGGTGCGGTAGTTCAGCAGTTGGAGCGATTGCCCAGCACATGTGAGGACCTGGGTTTAAATCCCAGCACCATGTACACAACTAAGCGTGAGAGAAACAAAGGCCAGGTGAAATACTAAAAAATAAAGTTAATTCTCTCTCTCCCTCTCTCTTAAAACAAAACAAAACAAAAACAAAAACAAAAAAAGGAGACACTGTACTTTGCCAATTTAACATCAATACACCAAGATTTAATAGATCTGCTTGTAATTTCTACGAATCTCAGGTATCATTCAGCATAATCACTTCCCTTTACGTGTTGTATATGCATGATAACCTTTATACCTATATGAAAAATTGTAAGTACCAATATGAAAACTTTTGATGACCCTCGTTTTGTTTCAGTGTTACAATAATCTAAATCATGTGCTAATGATTTCTTGGAATAATAGGAAACCTTGAGATTCCAAATTAACAAGCGAGGCTCACAAAATGAAATATAATACAGTAAGTAAGCAAAGTTTTCAACATTTCAAAACAGTGCTCTATAGGTGCACATTTATGCAATCACTGCTTGAAAATAAGGCTTTACTGAAATTATTGTTGGCATGTACTTCAAATAATATAATATACTCTGTAATAGAAATTACATTGACTAGCTGGAACTCTCATATTTCTGATTTTTTGGAAACACATACTGAAAGACAAAAACATGTGTCTAACCAAAGGCAGTAAGTAGCAGGACCAAAAGAAATAGAAATGCAAAGTAGCAGTCCTTATATTTAGTGTTGACCCAGACACTAACCTAAACCAATTAAGAGCAAGACTTGGAGAGACCTAAAAAATTAACACTGGGAGGCAAAAGGTACCAAACAAGAGTTGACCCTCCTTCCTCCACAATAAACCATAAAGCAGGATGATGGCTAATACATCTTAGTAACATCCGAAATAGTTGTTAAAACAGTTCCCTGTATAAAATACGCATTCAATTAACCTGACCAAGCCTCCATTGCTGTAATACATTCTAGTTAATTACAACTTAAAATGTGTCCCTGAAACCTCACTATACAGCTGCTCACTCTAAGTCAGTAGATTTTCCCAGATTCCATCCAGAAGAAACTTAACCCTGTTGTGTGTAGTCCCAGGATGTCAATGCCCTGGTCATCTTCAAAACTGCAGTGAGATCTTATCATTGCATCGCTGCTGGGGGGTTGACGCCAGCAGGACTTTGAGAGGTGGAGTCATTAGCTTCACGTGTGTCTGTTATGAAAATAAGGTCTACGCTATAGAGAAGTTTACTAATTTTCCTTCAATGTCCTTACCGCTGGGGCCTCCTCAATGATCTTCTGATGTCGCCTCTGCACGCTACAGTCTCTTTCAAACAAGTACACTGCATTGCCATGGTGGTCTCCAAACACCTGAACTTCTACATGCCTATTTAAAAGCAAGCACACAAGTACATGAAAGGTGACAAATACTACATTCATTAACTCAAACTGTTGGCCACCATGACCAGGATTCTCAATTTTTCTTTTCTTTTTTTTTTTAATTTTTTTTTTTAAAGAGAGAGAGACAGTGAGAGAGACAGAGAAAGAGAGAAACAACTTTATTTAGTTTTTCACATGGCCTTAGTTGCTCCAACACTCAGTTGTGTATGTGGTGCTGGGGTTCGAACCCGGGTCCTGGGGTTTGAACCCGGGTCCTCGTGCTTGCTAGGCAAGCGCCAAAACCGCTGAGCCACCGCTCCAGCCCCATCAATTTTAATTTTCTATAAGACCTGATATTTTGACCTTAGAATAAAGGTTATGGATTTAGAAACAAAACCATAATCTTGTGAAAAATCAATGAAAAAGTTTCCATATGCATGATAAACAGTAAGAGAAAATATTTATATGTATGAAGTGACTGGCAAATAAGAGACTAAAATTATAGGAGACTAAAAATAAAGGTTGAATCACAAAAGTACAGATTGTCAAGGAAAAGACTGACCAGCTGGGCATGTTGGCGCACTCCTGTAATCATAGCAGTTCAGGAGGCGGAGGCAGGAGGATCGCCAAGTTCAGCCTCAGCAACTTAGCAAGATCCTATCTCAAAACAAAAACTAAAAAAGGGCTGAGGATGTTGCTCAGTGGTTAAGTGCCCCTGAGTTCAATCCTTGGTTCCAAGAAAAAGAGAGAATGACAGATCTAACTGTATTGAAAATCACAAACTAGTCATATTTCACGGCAACAGAGGGGCTAGAGCACTGGCTCGGTGGTTATGGCGCTTGCTTGGCATGCTTGATACGTGAGTTTGAACCCCAGCACCATGTACACAATGAAGTGTCAGAGCAACGAAAGCCACATGAAAAACGAAATAAAATTGATTCTCTCTCTCTCTCTCTCTCTCTGTCCCTTTCTCTTATTAAAAAAAAAAAAAGGTCCATGGAAACTTTTAATGACTAGCTCTTAGAGTTAAATTTTATAAACTATAGAAGTTTGAAATAAAAATGGCTCATCCACAAAAGGTTTAAGAAATAAGTGAAATAATAAATAAATAAATAAATATAGATTTTTTTTCTTAAGAGAGGGAGAGTTGAGAGGGAGAGTTGAGAGGGAGAAAGAAAGAGAAAATCTATTTATTTTTTCATGTGGTCTTCAGTTCTCTGACACAGTTGTGTATGTGGTGCTGGGGTTCAAGCCTGGGTCCTCGCACATAACAGGCAAGCACTCCAACTGCTGAGCCACCGTTCCAGCCCCAGGTCACTAGTATTTTAAGAATATACTATGACTTTCTCAGCATGCGTGAGTACACAAGTTCAAACCCTACCACCATGTACGCAACGAAGTCTTGGAGCAATGAGGGCCATATGAAAAACTAAATAAAAATGGTTTCTCTCTTTCTCTCTCTTTGTCCCTCTCTCTTTAAAAACAACAACTAAAGAATATACTATGAGCTAGGAATACAGCTCAGGAGTAGAGTGTGTACATGGCATGTGCAAGGCCCTGGGTTCAATCTCCAGAAACACACACACACACACACACACACACACACACACAATGTTGAGAATAAAATAGTAAAAATAAGAGAAATCATATTAAAAGTGAATGTATGTAGTTCTTATGAAAATAATGTTAAGGCAGGCCATGTGGTGATCAGCAGGTTTACTCTGATAAGCTCACACCCCGTTCACCTCCCGTCTTCACCACTGTAATATGGAAGTGAGTAGTTGGCATTTGTTTTTCTTGACTCTTGAAAATAAAAGTTGCCAAACACAGAAGAAATAAAGTCAGGATGGCTTGTAAATGCACGATTTCCGCACAATGAGTCATTTCTACTCATTTTTGTTTATTTCATAAAGCACCTCATTTAACCACTTAAAACAAATGATTACCTTCACATATTATCTTTTCTGAATATTCCACTTATAAAATTTCCAACCCATCTAACACATTCTCTTGACAAAACATCTGAAGCTGTTCTTTTTTTTTTAATTCTTGCTGATCTTTCCTCTTATTTCATTTCATTTATCCAGAAGCTATAATCACCAAACACTTTGCTTCTGCTGTTACTGTCATTATTATTTGTTTGGTGTGGTGCTGGGGATGAACCCAGGCCCCTAAGCATGCTAAACAGGTGCTTTACAACTGAGCCACATCCCTAGCCCCTTGCAGTCACCAGAACAATTTAGAATAAGAAAAAGAAGAGATTTTTATCATCACTTACTCCTTCCCTAATTCTCTTCCTTTCTTATGTAGACCTGAGTTGTTTTTTTTTTTTTTTATTGGTGTATTATAGTTTTACACATCAAAGGGCTTTGTTGGGTTGGGGATTTAGCTCAGTGGCAGAGCGCTTGCTTGCCTAGCACCTGTGTGCTCAGGGCCCCTAGATGGGTCCTCAGCCCTGAAAAAAAAGGTTTTGTTGTTACACTTTCATACATTAAACTTGAGTTTCTGACTTATATCATTTTTCCTCTCTTTGAAGAGCTTCTGTTAACATCTCTTGCAAGGCAGGTCTTCTGGTGACAAGTTCCTTCAACTTTAGTTTCCCTTTCAAAGTCTTTATTTAATTTTCACACTTGAAGGATGATTTTCTTGGATACAGGAGTCTAGGTAAGTTTTTCTTTTCTCTTAACACTTCATATTTCATTTCACTCTCTTCTTGCTTACTAGGTTTCTGATGAAATTACTTATCCTTGATTTTCCCTATAGCTCCCTGTAGCTTCCTTCTATTTGCCTTTCATTTCCTGAAGTTTGAGCTGCAATCCACACATATAGTATTTAACCTGCCTGGTGTCCTCTTCTGAGCTTCTCGTTCTATAGTTTGGTGTCTATTATTAATTTGGGAACGCTCTTGTTATTACTTCAGATATTTTTCCAGCTTCTCTTTCTCTTCCTCTTATGGTATTTAAATAATACATGTCATACTTTTTAAAACTCACACAGTTTTTGGATGTTCCATTTTAATTTTTTTTTCTCATTCTTATTTCTCTTTCCATTTCAGTTTGGGAAGTTTCCACTGCTGTATGTTCAAGATCAGCAATACTACTGGACCCATCAAAGGCATAGCAACTCAATCTAGGGGAACCAAAGACATGTAGAGGGGGAGGGTGGAAGGGAAAGGTGGGGAATGGGAGAGGGAGGAAATACAGGAAGGGATCTAAGGAGACAAGCAACAATGTAGCATAATCTTTACCCCCTTAAGAAGTCAAACAATATTTATGAAATAATTTAATTTTGGAAAATTCACAATCACATATATATACATATATATAGACATTTATACTTGCTATGGGGGCTGGGTGTAGGCAATGTGGGAGTAACTATGGTTTAGGATCATATGCATACCTTGTTGTTACTTTAAACACATTTATGATTGTACAGCAACTCAACTCCTTAATAAAAAAAAATAAGAAAATAAAATGTCCTCAGACAAAAAAGAAAAACAAAAAAAAAAAAACAAAAAAATAAAAACCAAAATAAATCTAAATATTCCATATGGCTTTGGTTAAATCAATCATGGTAAAAAAACAAAACAAAACAAAACAAAACAAAAAAACACTGAACTTTCCTTAGGTATCTCTAGTCTTCGCCACTGAGAAGCCCATCAAATGGATGCATTTCTGGGACAGTGCTTTCACCATTAAAAACATTATTTTTTAGCATCTCTCTGCTTACATTATCCATCTTTTTTGTGTATGTGTGTGTACCTGGTGGAGTGCATACTAGGCTAGCACTCTACCACTGAGCTATAACCCCAGCCCTACCCATCTGTTCTTGTATACTGTCTGTTTGTCCCATTGAAGCCTTTAACCTACTACTCAGTTACTTTAAATTCCCTATCTGAGCATTCCTAAATGTGTGTCATATCTCAGTCTGGTTCTGTTGCTTACTTTGTCTTTTCAGACTATACTTTTCTGGCCCTTTAGCATGTCTTCTTGTTTCATTTGTTAAAAGTAGGACATGAGGGGCTGGAGAGGTGGCTCAGTGGTTAATATGCTTGCCTGGCATGCACGAGTACACAGGTTCAAACCCCAGCACCATGTACCCAATGAAGTCTTGGAGCACCGAAGGCCACATGAAAAACTAAATAAAATGGATTCTTTCTTTCTCTCTCTCTCACTGTCCCTCTCTCTTAAAAAAAAAAAAAAAAAGGACATGACATATTAGGTAATAAGATAACATATCAGGTAATAAAGAGAACTTTAGTGAATTCTTTCATTAAAATGGTTAGGAAGTAGGCTGTGTTTAATGTTTGCAGTGGCTGTAGATATCAGAAGTTTCGGCTTCTTCTAGTGTTCTTGTTTCACATTTGTTTTCTTCTCCTGTGCTGTGTTTGGATTTCCCAAAAATAGTATTATTATTTTTTTTTTTTAAAGAGAGAGGGACAGTGAGAGAGAGAAAGAGAGAACAAATTTTATTGAGTTTTTCATGTGGCTTTCGTTGATCCAACACTGTTGTTTATGCGGTGCTGGGGTTCAAACCTGTGTCCTCACTCATGCCAGGCAAGTGCCATAACCACTGAGCTACTGCTCCAGCGCCCCCCAAACTTCTTAAACAGAGTCTGTGTTATTGTTCCTTCAGTTGTAATCTACTATTACTGTACTGGAACCTGGTGACATGTGTCTTAGTCTTTTCTGGCTCCTCTAACAAAACACCTTAAATAGGGCAATTTGTAAGCAGCAGAAATGTATTTCTAGATCTAGAGTTCTAGATCAATGTGCCAGCAGATTCAGTGTCTCTTGAGGCCTCATAAATGGTGACTTGTTACAGTGACCTAGTGTGGTAGAAGACAGGAGAGGTTTCCCTCAAGCCTTTTAGAAGGACACTAATTCCACTCAGGAGTGGTAGGGCCCTCCAAGCCACATCACTTCCCAAAGTCCCCATGTCCCAGTACCATCACTTTGGGATTTAGGTTTCAACATGAAAATTGTGGAGGGACATAAACCTTCAGACCATAGCACTATAGTAGCAGGGTGGAGGGGAGGACAAGCATTCTATAATCTTCCAATACAGTCATTTAGTGGGAATGTTTGTGCTGTGACTTTCAGAAATGTTTCTCAGCCATTTTTCTTTTCTCCCCTTAGGTGAAACAGAAGGGCTAGAGGGGATTAGAGCTGGCTACCCTTGTTCCCCCTGGACAGAAGAGGCTTTGGCAACATTTCCCTTGGAGTTAGCAATTCTTTTGTTAGGGAGAATAGAAAGCTCTGAGTCAAAATAGTTACTTTCCTTCTTCCCACTGCCCCAAATCAGGAGGAAAATGTCCTTGAGAACTTACTGGAGTTCTTGGAGTGAAACTCCATGAAAGTAGAGGGTTCCCAGGGTCTGTGCCCCACCGGGTTTTCTTTCTCAGGCTAGTCCACGCTTAGCTTACTGCCTTTGTCAAAATTCCCATTAAATGCTGGGCTCCAGCTGCATTTGGTTCAAGTGGTTGATCTCAGCCACTATGCACTGAATTCCCAGGCCTGCCCAGATTTCAGAGTGGTGCTTTGCTCTGTGGCATCCATTCTCCAGTGGGTCTATTTTTTATTTTTATTTTTTAGTACCAGGGATCGAACCCTGGGGTTTTCAACCACTGAACCACATCCCCAGCTCTTTTTACTTCGAGACAGGGACTTGCTAAGTTTGCTTAGGGCTTCACTAAATTGCTGAGGCTGGCTTTGAACTTGCCATCCTCCTGCCTCAGCCTCCCAAGCCACTGGGATTGTACGTGTGTGCTACCACATCTGGCTCCAGTGGGTATGTCACTTGTCCTTCGTTTTGTTTATTTTTTTCCCTTGCTTTCTGGAGGGACGTGATGACTTCCAAGCTCTTTACAAGCTGGAGATGAACCGTTGTTAATTTCCAATTTGAATATTCTACCACTTCCACTAATTCTCCATTATCTTTTAACTGCTCCAGGGAGGAAACACTATAGTGGAGCTCTAGGTCATGAAGGGCCACACCAGAGACACACAGCAATGATTTTCTGAGTTGACAGAAGATGGAAGAGATGGACGCTCCTTTTCTTTGGCTACTTAATATACAAGGGAAGTTCAAGGAAGATCTGGGTTCTCTATTGTAATTCTGTAGTCACCCAATCACTTGTTTTTCCTTTTTCTGATGGGCCCTTTTCTGTGCTGCTTTATCTAAGTTAGAGGTTCTGGAACACAGTGTTTTGAAGTGGTTGAGAACCAGGAGGTGTATTAAATCCCAGTGGCTCCAGTTCAGCCACTGCTGGAGTCTGGCGAGACAGAGGACTAGATGCCTCTGGATTCTACCAGGAATGCCTTGATATTGCCTAAGACTACTGAAATTTTAATTTTCTATATTTTTAATCTATTGTATTTATATTTATATTTTTTAATCCATCATTTTAAATTTGCATTGAATGCAAATTGAGGAATTTCTTTTCCCAAGATGGTTTCTTATTCCAGTCTCTTAGATAAGCTTAATAGTTTTGAATAGATTTGTAAAACATCTCAATATCTACTTTTCTCAGTTGTAAGTACCACCCTGACCATTCAGGCCTTCTGTTAGCTCAACAGGTAATTATTTAGAAGCATGTACAGGATGGTTATGATATTCCAATGTTACTACTAGAAATTACAGAATAGAAATGCTAATACTTATATTAGGAGAATAAGATTACAGGGTATCCTGTCATCCATCTCCTATATTTTCCAGAAGTTTGTAAAATGTATTTATATTACTTCTCCTAAACAATACTGTAACGACTATTATGAGGGAAGTAGTTTGCCAAGTAATGTATAAAATAAACTAAAATGCTATATATCAGCAGGTCCTTCATTCCCAGGAATTTTCCAGCCATTAGGAGAACAAATTACAATGTGAGGCATTGTATAGCTAATGTTCCTCAAGTGAAGAATTTATATCATCAAAAAAAAAGTGATACAGGCATTGAGCTATAGTCAGTGAGATACCCAGCTGATGCTTCTATAATTCTAACCCAAAAGTATGCTAACTTGGACAATTAGCCTATTCTTTTTTGAAAGATACTGTAGAAGGAAACTTTTAATTTACCTTAGAACCTCCTCTATTTTTGTCCTATTTCCTACCAACATGTGGCACATGCCCTGCTCTCCTGTTTTTTTTTTTTTTTTTTTAACTATCAAACTGCAATTGAATTTCATTTATTGTGTTGTGTTCAGATACAGTTCCACGTTTTATAGGGACCATTTGGGGTCCTCTTTCAGGCAAAGGAGACAAAATTACAAATTCAAAATTAGGTTGGGAATTTTAGAAGATCCTCATACAAAAGAGCTTAAAGCTTCAAGTTCACTAACTTCTGGTCATAGCTCACAAATGAATTATTCTTTTCACCCAACTTACAGGTCATACGTGCTTTTAAAAACTGCCCAAATATCCTATGAAATAGGAAACTTTAAAATCAGTATCTTATTTTAAGCAATAGACATAAAAACAGAATTCTAGTTGGGTGTGGTGATGAACACCTATAATTTCAGCAACGCAGGAGGCTAAGTCAAGAGTATTGCAAGTTCAAGGTTAGCCTCAGCAACTTAGCAAGGCCCTAAGCAATTTAGTGAGACCCTGTCTCAAAAGACAGAGGGGAAAAAAAGGCTGAGGACGTGGCTCAGTGGTTAAGCACCCCTAGGTTCAATCCGTGGTACTAAAAGTCCTCCCCCAATCCAACCCAATCCAACCCAACCCAACCCAACCCAACCAAAACCAAAACCAAAACAAAAACACCTGGAATTTCAGATAACAAGAGAAAGTTTAGAAATCCCTATGGCATTTGCTATAGCGCTACCTAGTAAAGCAGTTCGGTGTAGTGGCTTAGAGTATAAATGTTAGAGTCAAACAACCTGAGTTCAAGTCCTAGCTTTAGCACTTAACAGCTGGGTGAACTCAAACAAGTAGCATGATCACTCTGTTGACTAGTGTCTTCATCTACAAAACAAGAATGTAGTACCTACCTAATGTGGCTGTCAGTAGGATTAGAATAGTAATTACTTAGTATATATAAAATTCTTAGAATCTGGCCCATGGTAAATACAATGTTAGTTGCTAGCATTATTATTAACCTGACAGCTAAAGTTCAATCTGAGTGACTAACTCCACCTCAACTGATGCTCACAGAGTTCTATAAATATAGCTTAAGCTATTACAATAACTTTATACATTGACAAACCCTAAATTTCACCACTAAGAAGCATACTGAGGGGCTGGAATGGTGGCTCGGTGTTTGCCTGGCATGTGTGAGGACATAGGTTCAAACCCCAGCAGCACGTGTGGAAGTAATGAAAGCCACATGAAAAATTAAATAAAATTGATTTTCTCTTTTTCCTGTCTCTCACTCTCTTTTTTCTTTCTTTCTTTCTTTTTTTTAAGAGACAGAGAATAGTGAGGGAGAGAGAGAGAGAGAGAGAGAGAATCAATCCTATTTGGTTTTTCATGTGACTTTCATTGCTCCAACACCTCGTTGTGTACATGGTGCTGGGGCTGGAACCTACGCACTTCCGCATGCCAGGCAAGCTCCATAACCACTGAGCCACCACTCCAGCCTCTGTCCCTCTCTCTTTAAAAAAAAAAAAAAGAAAGAAACATACTGAATGAATTACTGGTATATAAACATCATAGAATCATTAAGCCACCGATAAAAGGAATGAGGTGCTCTATTTCTATTAACATGGAAAGAGATCATCTGATATATGAGCATATGATATGATGTGAGTACATAATATTATACAAGATTTTGTTCACTAGTTTTTATATGCATTTTTTTCTGCATGTATATGCATCTGTTTTTATTTCAGTGGTTTCATCAGAGCTTGGGATTGGGGAACTTAATGGACTCATTTACTAGTAGATTTTTATGTATTATAGAATGTGCATGTATTACTTTCATGATTTAATTTTAAAAATTTGTGTCAAAAAAAGCTCAGCCCACCTTGGGGTGTCCACAAACTTCTCGATCAGCATAGCATCATCATTGAAAGACTTTTTAGCTTCTCTCCGTGCTGATTCTAACTGCTCTTGAAATTCTTTTTCTGATCTAATGATCCTCATGCCCTAAAAAAAAGAAGAGACGGCTGACACTGCAACATAAATTAAGCAAAGACTACCCTGAAATGTCAAAGGCAAGCACCCACAGCCTTACTTTTCCTCCTCCACCGCGGACGGCTTTGACCATGACAGGGTAACCGATTCTCCCAGCATGCTCTTTCAGGCATTGGTCAGACTGGTCCTCGCCATGATAGCCTTGCACGACAGGCACTCCAGCAGCAGCCATGATGGATTTGGATGTGCTTTAGAGTGGGAACACCAAGATGCCCCAATGCTTTGAATCTTTCATAATAACCACAAATACAGCCCCGATGACACAAATATTACATATGTTAACACATATGCTAAAATATCTACTAGTTACTTTTCCTTATTTTGTATGGTAGTTTATCCCACCTTATTGTTAAAAAAATACTAATGCATTGATTAGAAATACTCATTGATTAAATATCTCTATAACGCAATGTAATTTTCCTCCATGGCAGATAAACAACTTATGCCTATGACAACAAAAGGGTATAATTAAAACACCAATGACAGGTAAAAGAAACTTTCAATCAAACTTCCTATAGTTATATTTAAAAGGGTATCAACTCATACCTCTTTATACCCATGTCTCTAATTGCAGATGAAGGAGGACCTATAAAAATAATTCCTTCTTGCTTACAAAGTTCAGCAAATTCCACGTTTTCAGAAAGAAAACCATATCCTGGATGGATAGCCTAGAAGTGAGAAATAAAATCACAAACTTGCTAGTTAGTTCTCAACTGGAGAAGCTGTGTTCCTCCAGGGAGGCTTCACCTTACACTGCTGACAGGCACACATATGACAGGCTCTTTCAAAATCTGCATCCAAAGGGATGTCTGCAATATGCAAACGCAGTTCAGAAACCTTATCTAAGCCAGAAGAATATGTTTTTTTTTCCCTAGTGGTGGGGATCAAACCCAGGGCCTTGTGCACGCTAGGCAAATGAAAATACCACTAACCTATCACCAGTTCCTATAATTTTAGAAAATTATAGTAATGTATACATGACTAAAAATTTACAATGTCCTGCAACAATCAACATCCATCTCCAGAATGTCTTCACCATTCTAAACATAATTCCTATTCCCTTCTTCCCCTTAGTCTTTCTTGATTTCTATTTTATTTTTTGTCTCTATGAATTTGTATAGTCTACCTATCTCATATAAATAGAATTGCATAATATTTGTTCCTCTGGGTCTGACTTACTTCACTTTCCATGATGTTTTCAGTGTTCATCCATGTTGTAGCATGTATCTGAATTTCATTTTTTAAGGATGAATAATATTCCACTATATGTATATTCCATATTTTGTTTATCTATTTACCTGTTGATGGACAGGTGGGTTACTTCTGCCTTTTAGCTATTGTAAATAATGCTGCTATCAGCATTGGTGTACAAGTATCTGTTTGAATCCTGTTTTAAATTCTTCTAGTTTGGGGCTGGAGTGGTGACTTGGTGGTTTCGGTGCTTGTCTGGCATGTGAAAGTCTGCAGGCTCAAACCCCCGCACCACATACACAATGAAGTGTCAGAGCAACGAAAACCATATGAAAAGCCAAATAAAGCTGATTCTTTCTCTCATGGTCCCTCTCCCTTAAAAAAAAATCTTCTAGGTTTATACCTAGAAGTGAAATTTCTGGATTAGATGGCATAGAAGAGTCTATATTTTAATTTTAAAAATAATCCTATTAGGGCCAGGCATGATGGCACATGCCTGTAATCCCAGCAATTTGAGAGCCTGAAGCAAGAAGATCACAAGTCTGAGGCCGGTCCTGGCAACTTAGTGAGATCATGTTCCAAATAAAAAATAATAAGGTCCGGGCTGTAGATCAGCGGTAAAGTGTCCCTAGATTCAATCCCCAGTACTGGGGAGAGGGGAGGAACAATACTGTTAGGGAAGAATGTCAAGTAGCAAAGGGTTTCAGAGGGTTAAGGGGGGCTTGTTTACTTGGTCTCTGTAAAACTGGCCTAGAACTGAAACCACAATATTCCAAAGCTGGGAAGAGTACCTCATATTAATGTGCCAATGTGATCTTTCCAAAAATAAGCTAAGAAGGAAACAAGAAATCAGGTAGTACTAAATGTACTCTAGTGAAAGACGAAGCCCTCAGACTCTAATCACTTCTAATTTTACTTGGAGTTTTGACAGATTTACTTATCTGACTTTCTAGCCCATAGAAAGGTAAATCAGTAATTGCAAGCAACAAGATTTCTAAGAGTAAACATAGTAACAGCAAACAGGGGGGAAAACAGAAGTAAGCAAAAAGGAAGAGGCTTGGGTGACTTAGTGAGGGATGGAGCAGCTCTCTCCCACATCAGTATCCCTGAGGGTGTATTTGTTTTCTAAAATAATAAGGATGTATTATAATTATAGCCAAGAGAATGCAAAAAGAAAAAAGCTCAGCCAGCCCTATTGCAAAATAGTTAAGTTCAAAGAACATTTCAAAATTAAAGGGGTAAGCTCCAGATGTCAGGGAAATTCATACAAAAAGAATAACCCACATCCTACTGGCAGCAGACAAAATCTGGATACGGACAAAAATGCTGGATGGTCACAGTTCGCCATCAGTTTGGAGTTGTTAAAGTTCAATGTTAGTGTTTTACATGAAATGGTCAAAGATACATGACGGGCAAAGTGAAACAGGTCTATCCCCTAGTCCTCCTTGCTTTGGTTTTTGATTTGTAATACACAACTCTCACCTACGTATAGGCTGAAGGATTTGGTAAATTTACTCAACTGTGCAAATATCAGTATAGTCTAGTTTTTTTGTTTTTGATTTTAAAGAGAGGGGGAGTGAGCGAGAGCGAGAGAGAGAAAATCAAATTTTATTTAGTTTTTCATGTGGCTTTCATTGCTCCGACACTTTATTGTGTATGCGTGGTGCTGGGGTTTGAACTTGTGTCCTCATGCATGCCACTCTAGTCCCAGTTAGTGCACTTTTTTTTTTTTTTTTAAAGAGAGAGAGAGAGAGGGACAGTGAGAGAGAGAGAGAGAAAGACAGAATCAATTTTTTATTTAGTTTTTCATGGACTTTCATTGCTCGGACACTTCATTGTGTACGTGGTGCTGGAGTTTGAACCCATGTACTCGCACATGCAAGGCAAGCGCCGTAACCACTGAGCCACCACTCCAGACCAGTCAGTGCACTTTTAAAACATCATTATTGAGATACAGCTATATACCATAAAACACCCAATCCAATAATTTTTAGTATATTCAATGAGTTGGGCAATCGTCACTGTAATCTAATATACCAAGTAAAAATCTAATTATGCAAATTGTTATCACCAAAAAAAGAAACCCCATGCCTTCCAGCAGCCTTCCCTCTCAATCCTAGGCTACCACTAATCTTCCTGTCTCTGTAGATTTGCTCAATCATGGCCATTTTATATAAAATGGAATCATACAGTCTCTTGTGACCGGCTTCATTCACTGAACATGTTTTCAAAGTTCATTCATTTTTCATATGGATCATATTTCATTCCTTTTTTATTACCAGAAAATATTCTATTGTATGGACATAGCACATTATATTTATCTAGTCTTCAATTGATGGATATTTGGGTTGTTTCCACTTTTTGGCTATGGTGAGTAATGTGGCTGTGACCATTCATGTATAAGTTTTTGTATGCATGTACGTTTTTATTTCTTTTGGATATATACCTACATAGTGGAGTAATTGTTTCATGTGCTGATTCTATGTTTAAGTTTTAGGGTAAAGCAAAATTGTTTTCCAAAGTGGCGTGCCAGTTTACATTTCTACAGGCAGTGTACGAAGGTTTCAATTTCTCCACATTCTCACCAACAGTTGTTATTATCTGTCCTTTTGATTATAGCATCCTAATGAGTATGAAATGCTATTTCATTGTGGTTGAATTTGTGTTTCCCTAGTAGCTAATGTCAAGCATCGTATTATGGGCGTGTGGGATGTTTGTGTATCTTCTTCACTTGATTAGTTATTCAAATACTTTTCCCATTTAAAAAAAAGTAATAGTTTTATTATTGAGTTACGACAGCTGGATACAAATCTTTTTTCAAATACACATTTTGCACACATTTCTCATAGTCAGAGCCTCATCTTTATGTTCCTAAATGGTTTCCTTTGAAGAGCAAAAGTTTAAAATTGTAAAGGATATATCTTTGGCGGTGCTTGGGTTCCAGCCTAGAACCTCATATACACCAGACAAGTGCTCTGCCACTGAGCAACAGGCCTGGCCCCAAAATTGTAAATTTTGAAATGTCTAATTTATCACTTTTTTCTTTTATGGATCTTGCTCTTAGTATTCTAAGAAATCTTTGCCTAACCCAAGGCCCCAAAGATTTTTCTCCTAAAAGTTTTTTAGTTTTAGTTCTGACATTTAGGTCTATAAAACATTTCAAGTTAATTTTTTTTGTGTGTAAGGTGTGAGACAAGGGTCTAGGATCTAGAGTTTAGGTTCATTTGTTTTGCAAACAGATATGGAATTGCTCTAGCACCATTTACTGAGAAAATTATCTATTCTCCCATTAAATTACTTGAGGATTTTTATTTAAAAATTTATATGTGCATATATATATGTGTATATATATTTTATATATATATATATATGAAGTATCTAAATAAATGGACATATAATCGGAAGATTCAATATTGGTAAGATGGCAATTCTTTCCAAATTAATCTATATATTTAATTCATTCTTTTCTATTTTTTTGTGTGTGTATGTTTAATTTTGTACTGTTTATTCTGTTCCACTAACCTACATATTTATCCTTATACTAATACCACTCTGTCTTGGTTGTTATAGATTTTAGTGAGTTTTGAAATAGTCAAAAACTCTACAAATTTGTTAGTCTTCTCAAAATTATTTTAACTAATATAGCTAAAATTGTTTTAGCTAGTATCACTAGGTCCTTTGGTTACCTTAGGATCAACTTATCAATTTCTATAAAATAGCCTGTTGGGATTTTGATAAATAATGAATTAAGACAGGCACAGTGGTGTAAGCCTATAATCCCAGCTACTTGGGAGGCTGAGGTAATTGAATCATAAGTTAGAAGCCAACCTGCTTAACTTGGCAAGATCCTGTCTCAAAATAAACGTTTTAAGAACGCTAGTGATATAGCTCAGTGGCAGAGTGTTTGCTTAATAACACAAGGCCATAGTTTAATCCCCAGTACTAAAAAAATAAAAATAAGTTAGAAAGAATTCCCCTCTTGGGACTGGAGCGGTGGCTCACTGGTTATGGTGCTTGCCTGGCATGTGCAAGGATGAGGGTTCAAACCCCAGCGCCACGTACATAACAAAGTGTCGGAGCAACGAAAAACACATGAAAAACTAAATAAAATTGATTCTCTCTTTCTCTCTCTCTCACTGTCCCTCTCTCTCTTTTAAAAAATAAATAAAACAGAATTGCCATCTTACCAATACTGAGTCTTTTAGTGACATATCTATTCATTTAGAACTTAATTGTTTCAGTAGTGTTTTAGTGTTTTATTAATGTTTTCAGTATGAAGGTCTTGAACCATTTGTACTAAATTTATTAATGTTTGATTCTTGCTACTATGGACGTTAATTGTTTCCTGAATTTCATTTCTAGTGTATATTCATTATTTGCTCCCTTTATTGTGAGCAGATACTTAATTTGATGGAACTCTGATAATTCAGATAAATCTCAGAGAAAAGCAGCTATCTCCTTGTGAAAATAGAGTTCATTTATGACCCCAGATTGGCCTCAAGAAGTTTAGGACTTTTTTTTTTTTTTTAAAGAGAGAGGGACAGTGAGATAGAGAATCAATTTCATTTAGTTTTTCATCTAGTCTTCATTGCTCTAACACTTAGTTGTGTATATGGTGCTGGGGCTCAAACCCAGGTCCTCGCACATGCCAGGCAAGCACTGTAATCGCTGAGCCACCTCTCCAGTCCCAGTTTAAGACTTTATTAATAAAGGCAGAACACTGGGATCTTCTATTGCTGTGGTTTAGATGTGGTCCCCAAAGGTCCATGTGTTAAAGATATGGTCCCCAAGCTATGGAAGGTAGTGGAATTGTAAGAGGTGAGGCATAACAAAAGGTTTTTAGGTCACTGGAGGTTTCCCTCAAAGGGAACTGTGGAACCCTAGTCTTTTCCTCCCAGCCATGAAGAGTTAATCCTAGCTACGTGGGAGGCTAAGGCAACTGAATCATAAGTTAGAGGCCAACCTGCTCAACTTGGCAAGATCCTGTCTCAAAATAAATATTTTAAGAACACTAGTGATATAGGTCAGTGGTAGAGTGCTTGCTTAACATCACAAGGCCATAATCTAATCTCCAGAATCAAAAAACAAAAACAAAAAAGGAATTAAATATACAGATTAAGTTAGAAAGAACTCCTGTCTTGGGGCTGTGCTTACTGTGATGTGCCATACTGCCCAAAGCAACAGGGTCAACCAATCATGGAGCAAAATCTCTAAAACCATGAGCCATTACCTTTTTTACCTTTATTTGATTACCTTGGGTATCTGTTACATGGTAATGGAAAGCTGACTAACACATCTAACCTTAAATTTCTGCTATCTTCTAGAGGCTGTTGGGCATCAGCAAAAATTTAGTTCACTTGTAAGTTTTATTCTAGTTCTTATAAATATGCCTATATTGAAATGGTCACATTAAAAACAACTCTACAATTTAGAAAAATTCCATTCAAATTAACTATACACACATAATTTTTTTTAAAAGAGGGACAGTGAGAAAGAGAGAATCAATTTTATTTAGTTTATCATATAGTTTTTATTGCTCTGACACTTTATTGTATACATGGTGCTGGGGTTTGAACCCACATCTTCCTGCATGCCAGGCAAGCACTGTAACTGCTGAGCCACTGCTCCAGCCCTCAATTTTTTTTTTTTTTTTTTTTGGTGAGAGAGGAGAGAGTCAATTTTTTTCATCTTTTTTTCCCCTTTGTTTATTTGTATATGTGACACTGGGGATCAAAACCAGGAACTTGCATATGTCAGACAAGCACTCTACCACTGAGCTATCTCTCACCCCCTCAATATTCTTTATTACAATGACCCCAAGTTTCTTCCTCAAGGTCAAAGTTGGGGCAAGATGTAAGATTTCCTTTTCTGATTGGCAAGTATCCTTTTTGAAAGCTCTGCAAACTGTCACTTTTCTAGTCAGGGTTGTTAGGAAGCTCTAAAGTATCCTTCCCGGATCAAAGTTTTCTGATTCAATTTCAGTCTCTCTTCTCCCCTATTTCTGGTCTTTTGTCCTTTTGTTGCTTATTTTCATCACTATCTATAAATCTTGCAAGCAATCTCAACGCTTGAATGCTCAGGTGAAAATGATAATTAAAATACTTTATTATTTTCAAAAATAATATGTTACTTTCTCATTGTTTGTGTTATAGCATCCAACATAAAAATAACCTGAAGAGATCTGGAGTTGATAAATTCTCTGGAATTATTGTGTCATATATTTGCCAAAGGGTTGTTACTTAAAATAAAAAAATGGCTGGGCTGGAGCTGCGGCTCAGCAGTTATGGTGCTTGCCTGGCATGCACAAGTATACAGATTCAAACCACAGTACCACATATACTACGAGTGTCGGAGCATTGAAAGCCACACGAAAAACAATAAAATTTGGGGCTGGAATGGTGACTCAGCGGTTATGGTGCTTTCCCAGCATGCACAAGTACACAGGTTCAAACCCCAGCACCTACGTACACAACTCACTGTCCTTCTCTCTTAAAAAAACAAAAACAAAAACAAAAAACAACAACAAAAAAACCCCAATAAAATTTGATTCTTTCTCTCTCACTCTCTTTGAAAAAAGAAATGGTTGCAGAGAATGGTTGTTAAAAAAAAAAAAGGGAATAGATTTTTCAACTCTAAGAAGGTGTCTGCTTAAGGATAAAGTAATAATAAAATAAGGAGGCTAATCGGTCTAAAAGAAATATATATTTATATTTCGTACTGGGGATTGAAGCCAGAGGTGCTTAACCATTGAGCCACATCCCACCCCACCCCACCCCCCACCTTTTTTCTTGAGAGGGACAGTGAAAGAGATAGAAAGGTAGAATCAACTTTTCACGTGGCTTTCGTTGTTCTGACACTTCGTTGTGTATATGTGGTGCTGGGGTTTGAACCCACATCCTCATGCATGCCAGTCAAGTGCCATAACTGTTAAGCCACCACTCCAGCCCCATCCCCAGACCTTTTTATTTTTTTATTTCGAAACAGTGTCTCACTAAGTTGCTGAGGCTGGCCTGGAACTTGCAATCCTCCTGCCTCAGCCTCCGGAATTGCTGGGATTACAGGCATGCGCCACCAGGCCCAGCAAAAAATAATTTTTAATTAACTGAAAAAAAAATTTTTGGTGGTACTAGGAATTGAACTGAGGGCCACACACATGCTAGGCAAGTGCTTTGCTACCGAGCTAGGTCCCCAGCACCCGCTTAACTGAAATTTCTGATTAAAAACACTTTCCATTTCTCTAAAATGCTGGGCAAGAAGGCTCAGTCTAATGATAGACAATAGAGCCGGAAGCCAGAGGTTTTTGTTTACTCCTTTTTCTTTCCATCATTAGACACATGTTGCTTTTAAATATCCGGAAATCTTGATAAGAATGTAACTTTCACATAAAAATTTAAACTGCAATAGATTTAAGGTGGGGCCGAAAAGTCTGTATTTTTCTTTTCTTTAAAGGACAGTGATAGAGAGTAATTAAGAGAGAGAGAGAGAGAGATCAATTTTTACTGAGTTTTTCACATGGCCTTCGCTGCTCCGTCACTTAGTTGTGCACCTGGTGCTGGGGTTTGAACCCATGTACTCGTGCATGCCGGGCAAGCCGTAACCACGAGCCACTGCTCCAGCCCCTTTTCTTCTTTTTATTAAGACAGAGAGGGAGAGAGGGAGAGACAGAGAGAATCAATTTTGTGTATTTTTTCATCTGGCCTTTGTTTCTCCGACACTCAGTTGTATATGTTGTGCTGGGGTTCAATTCCAGTTCCCTACACATCAGGCTCTCCAACTGCTGAGCCACAGCTCGAGCCCCCAATGTCTGTGTTTCTAACGTGCCCCCAAGTGATGCCAACATGTAGTTTATGGACCACACTTTGAATAGCGAGAGTCTAGGTAAGTTTTGGATAATATCATGTAGCCTTCTACGTATTAGATTTTATGTCTGTGAAATAGAGGTAATAATACATCATGTAAGTCTAAGCACATGATAAACACATAAAGTGATATTTATATTAAAGTGCTGTCATTCCTATGAATAGGTATTATATAAATTCCATGTATTATTATCATCTTCTTACCCTTAGAGGGGCCTTTTAGTCCCAGCAATAAATAAAACTTCAGAAACAAGCATAATTACCTGTCCATATGATATGTGTGTGTGTGTGCACGCGCGCATGCACGTGCGTGCGCGTGTGTGTAAGTGAGAGGGAGAAAGAGATGCTGGGGATTGAACCCAGGGCCTCACACATGCTAGGCAAGTGCTCTATCACTAAAGGTACATTCTGAGTCCCTGTGTATATAATTAATGCCCAAAATAGTCAGTCTAGGCCTAATTCTAAAACAAAACAAAAAACACTGACTAGAAATACATAAAAGTAAAACAATTACACATATTTATTAATTCAAATGAAGGACCCTCCGTGTACTAGCTTTCTGGGCTGGTAAGGGCATTATGTATAAACATGACCAGAATGAGAAATCGAAAGTTAAAGGAAAAAGGAGAGATCAATGTGACTAGAGACATGAATGAATTTATAAGGCACAGGGATTCAGGTGGGGGTGAAGGGCAAGACTGCCAATTGCCCTGTGCACTTTCATTGTTAGGAGTCCCACCTTTAGCTCCTACCCTATTCACCTATTCCCCACCCAGCAGACTTGGTGATCTTATCAAGATATGAATCAGATCACTAGCTCCTCCACTTAAGATCTTGCAAAGGCCAAGAAAGAAATCCAAGGACTATGACATCCTAAATGATACTATCCCCACCTCTCTCTGCCTCATTATTTCCTACCAGCTTCTTCCTGTGTCAGGTGATTCTCTCAGCTCTAAACCCAGACTTCCTTGCTGTGCTTTGAGATCAGTTCTGCAGCTTTGCCAGGTGGGTTTCCACTTAGGTTCTGCCAGCAGGGGTCTCCCTAGGGAAATTGGAAGCAGGGACGCTTTCCTATTCCTGCACCCCAAGCAGCAGCCGGTGGTTCCAGGCTTCAGATTTAGAGGATCTCCCACAGTCAGCCTCACAAAGCTCCCTGCAGCCAGGCAGGGCCCCTCCCCACATCCGAGCAACAGCCGTTTTCCTCTCCAGCATCTTCCTGCAGATCAGGAGAAGGTTATCAATTTCTCTTGTTATGATCACTGGTTAATTTCAACATGCTTTTGCCGCCCACCCCACTACCTCATTCGACTCTCTAACAAGGATGGAACTAATTCCTAAATTAAGATCCCTCTTGAAAATTTAATGGGATGTTAGTTTTACTGATTGTACCCTGAATGACATAGACCCTCATTACCCTCACTACAACTACAATGAACACTTTTGTCCCTTGAACCCGCGCTTGTTTTCATTTCAGAGTCTTGGCAATTGTAATATTAGCATTCTCCCTTCCGTTTTTCTGCATAGCTGGTTGCTTTTCATCCGTTAGGTCTTTGTTCAATTGTCAGCTCCTAAACCATCCTATTTAAAAGTACCTCCCACCCAGTCTTTGTCTCCTTATTCTGTTTCACTTTCTTCCCACCAAGTATCACTCTGTTGTTATTTCTTTATTTGTTTAAATGTTTATTTTCTGTCGCACCCAGTATAGTGTAGCTTTGTTGGGATGGAATTATTTCCATCCTATTTTGTGCTGCATGCATATTTAGAAACTGACATAAAACAGGAAACCGATCAGTGCTGGTTGAGAGAATAAATGCAAGAATGAAAGGGAAGAGGTAAGAGCTATTTTAGCAGGTGGAACCATATTAGCAAATGCATAAATGAAATAGCATGGTATATAGAGAAAAGGGAGAAAAGTTTATTAGAGTTACAAAGACCTGGAGAAAACCCAAGTTGTTTTTTGAGGGTTTGTGATGTTTTTTGTAGTGCTGGGAATTGAACTGAGGGCCTCACATATGCTAAGGAAGCACTCTCTACCACTGAGCTGCACCCTAGTCCAAAATGTAAGTTTTGAAAAATAGGATGGGACCATATCAGAAACTCTTTTGAATGTTAGCCTAAACAGTTTGAATTTTATCTCGTAACCACGAGAGTTACAAACTGAAGGATAAGATGGGGAAGGGATGAGATTGTTTTTAAAAAGGTGGGGGAAGGCAGGAGATAACAACAAACCAAGTTTAAGAAATGTTCATCCAGAAGTATGAAGAACTGATTGAATTGGTAAGAGATTTAGAAGTAGGGAAATCAGCTGAGATTCAGAAGTCCAGATAGGAGATCAAACGATCTGGCTATGTGATAAAAAAAAAGAACTATTTCTGGAGACATTTCAAAGAAAGATTCAACACAAGTTGGTTTCTATTTCATTTTGAAGGATGAAGGAGAGATATAATAACATCTAACTTTTGAGCTTGGGATACTGGAAAAACAGGTAGTAAATTCCTATAACGACATCTAGAAGTCAAGAAGAAAAAGATTTCTCTTTTGATTATATTTTACAACTGAGAGCACCATCGATTCTCTCAAAGAAAGGATCTCATGCTCCTAGCACCTGATTTTGAAGGTAAAAGAGCTGAAATCTCCCTCAATTATTTTACATACTTATTTTACTTTTTTTTTCTTTTTTTTTGTATCAGGGATTGAACCCAGGGGAGCTTAACCACTGACTGAGCAATCTCACTAGCCCTTCTTTATTTTTGAATTTGAGACAGGGTCTTGCTGCATTGCTTAGTTACCTTGCTAAGTTACTGAAGCTGGCTTTGAACTCATGATCCTCCCATCTCAGCCTTCCAAGTTGCTGGGACTATAGGTGTACACCACTGTGCCCTGTGAAATCTCTCCCAAATTTAAATTACAATTTAGACCCTCCCTCTACTTACTTCTGAAAAGATCTAATGTATATGGGACTCAGTAAAGAAGAAGAATGAAAAGGGATGTGCTTGGTTTACAATGACAGCCCAATATCCAAATTACAGTCTTGGCTAAAAATAGAAAATAATTTCAACAAATAAGTAATTTTACATAAATTATACAAAACTTATTTCTTTTATAAATCTCTTCAGAACTCCTACCTGTGCATCGGAGATCTTGGCCACTTGAATTATCTTCTCCATAGAGAGGTAGCTCTGCTGGGAGGGAGCTGGGCCAATGGAGTATGCTTCGTCCGCCTGTTTAAGAAACATAGCATGCATGGGGGTTAGAGCGCTTTCCTGCATGCATGGGGACCCAGGTTCGCACTCCAGCACCACATACATAACTATCAGAGCAACGAAAACCAGATGAAAAACTAAAGAAAATTGATTCTCTCCTTCTATCACGGTCCCTCCCTCTGTCTCTCTCTCTCTCAAAAAAAAAAAAAAAAAAGTTATTAAAAAAAAAAACGGATAGCATGCCTAAAAGATAGCATGGCTGGTATATACTCAAACACTATTTAGAATTGCTTCAGAGTTATTTTATGATTATAAAGAAATGCTGGAGCGGTGGCTCAGCAGTTTCAGCACTTGCCTGGCAAGCACGAGGACCCAGGTTCAAACCCCAGCACCACGTACACAACTGAGTGTTGGTGCAACTAAGACAACATGAAAAACTAAATAAAGTTATTTCTCTCTTTCTCTGTCTCTCTCACTGTCCCTCTCTCTTTAAAAAAAGAAAGAAAGAAATGCTAACTCCTCAAGGGCAATGCAAGAATTGAGACAGAGGTACCAATTCATGTTTATGTTAAAAAAATAAGTCAGTCCTAGAATCTTTTGCCTGAAGAAGGTGCTAAAACTTGATTTTCACATAGAAACCATACACTAGAATGAAATTAAAGTGTCTTAGGACAGAAAGCAATAGGCATACATCATGGTATTATTGGAAACAATAATAATCTGGGTTTTCTCTTTGTTCGTTTGCTTTGCTTTTTGGTAACAGGGATTGAACCTAGGGGTGCTTAACCACAGATCACATCCCCCGCCCACTTTTCTTTTGAGACAGGGTCTTGCTAGGTTGCTGAGGCTGGCTTTCTTTCTTTTTCTTTTATGGTGCTGGGGATGGTGGCCCAGGCCTTTTGCATGCCAAGCACGTGCTCTACTAATGAGCTGTATCCCAGGCTGAGAAAAGTCTGAAAAAGACAAGAAGAGAAGGACTCTGGCGTCCAGGCAGATGACTGGCATCGGGAAGAGGGTGGGTACAGATGTGGGTGAGTCACCAGATTCCGTGGCAGAAAGCTCAATTCTATTTTCCTTGTGAAATCAAGATCATTTGCTGAGAACAAGTGTGTGATGCAGAGATGAAAGCCCAGGAGAAGCTGATCCCCATGGATTTTGGGGGATGCTTGGAGTCTTGCTTCAGCATAACAAAGGTCAACAGCTGAATTCCTGTTGGGTGGGGGTTCTTCCTGGGGCATGATAGCTAGTAATAACTGGAACACAAACTTCAGCACAGTTGGATCTTTTTAGTTAGAATTATTAGTGAGCAGTTTGAACTTAGCTATGCAAACCCTGTTAACACAGCAAATATCAGCTGTCATCATAAAGAACTGACACAATAAAACAAATAAATGTGATCACATACAAGACTTGGTTTCCAGATTTTAACAACATACCATGTCTACATGCATGGACTTCCTGTCAGCCTCACTGTAAACAGCCACAGACTGTACACCCATTTTTTTGGCTGTTCGCATCACCCTGCAGGCAATTTCTCCTCTGTTTGCAATGAGGATCTTGGTAATGTTTATTCCTGTTTAAAATACCATGAAGATCATACACAAATGTTACTGAGGAGTAAGAAATGAGAATAAGAATGTTAGCAATCAGGTGACCAGGATTTGTTTTGGTAAAATCAGCATAATGAAGCCTAAAATTATCATTTTAACAAACATTAGTGCTTCTTTTCTCTTCACTGTAATTCAAGATATCCCTATTGATATAAATTCTTAAATTACTTAGTGTTTAGAACTTAAAATTAAAAGTTGCTTTGTTATGCCAAAGATAGTCATTAATTTAAAAATCATCTTAGCTAATAATAACTAATCTCTAATAAGCACTTTTTATGCCTCAGGTCTTACGCTATAGACTCAATCTGAATATCTCTGTGTATCCGAAGGGGATTGATTCCAGGAACCCATTTGGATACAAAACTCCCTGGATGCTCAAGTCTCTTCTATAAGATGGTATAATATTTGCATAAACACTTGTCTTCCAGTATACTTTACTATCTCTAGATTACTTGTAATAATCTAACACAGCATAAATGCTATGTAAATAGCTGTTGTACAGCATTGTTTAGGAAATAATAATAGGGAAAATGTCTGTATATGTTTAGTACAGATGCAACTGTTTTTTCTGAATGCTTTCTACAAGCTGTTTCTTGATTCCATGGACACAGCACCGATGGATATGAAACTTCTGGATGAGAAGGGTCAAATACTGATACCGTTGTCATTGTCTCAGTAAAGATGAAACTAAGGCCGAAACACATACTACTCTCTTGAAATTATAAAGCTAAATGAAATGGTGGGTCCAGAATTTGAACCCAGGTCTGGCTGACTGCAGAACAGAGTCAACCTCTATCCTTAAGTTCACAGGCTATAAGGTTCTCTTGCAATCAATATAAGTGACTATTCATCAGTCATCCAACAGCAGCCCCATAATGGCATGCTATTGCATTAACATTTAAAATGCACTTCTGTCATCACGTGAAATAAATGTTGACAGATTATAATAAAGCTATTTTCTCTCTCACACACGCACACAAAAACAACAAAGCTTCATATAATTTAAAATAGTGTTTTGTTATAGAGATCTATAGAGCCCAGGAGTTATCAGAGGTCACAAGGACTGCTGGCATCAACTACTTACGTGTGTGTTTGGAGGTAGGGTGGATAGAAGTTCTAATTTTATTATAATATTTATTATATCTATAATTTTATTATACAGTCATCAGTTTTGTAGCTGGAAAATCCACATAAAATTTTATTGGAAAAAAAAGATTCTGCTACTTAAAACAACTGTTTTAAAAGCATTCAACTGCATAGTTATGCTTTTCCAATTCAAAATACTATGAGGGTCAGACAGAAATAACAACACACATAATAAAATGTTCCGTTATTACCCTCTGTAACTTAGACTCAACAGCAAGAGGCACTTGATGTGAAAGAAGTGAAAACATGACTTAAAATCGGTAATAAAATTATCACGAAAATCCCAAACTTCAAAGGATCATGAGAACTAATTCTATTATGCATAAATTAGAGGTTAAACGTGTCTCTTTCTTAGTTCACAATCTGAAGCACAGCCAAACAGCATAACAAAGTCCATCAGTACCTGTGGTTGTCGTGTACTTCATGGTTCTCTGCTTCCAAGTCCATTTCCTATAAAACAAACCCAGATGAAAACAGTATCAGTCACACTTTCAAAAGAATCTAAATTTTTAAAAGCTTGAAACCAAACCCAGATACAATCTAAGTGTAACCTTAAGCCTACTAACAGCGTGAGTTACTAAGACTTTCTTTGTGGAAAGAAAACGAATCTAGAAATCAGGAGTTGCAGATCTGGCTACTTTCCCCTTGTACTACAAGTCACTGAATGAGTCACCTAACCGGTTTACAACTGAGGCTGACATTTGACCATAGAGTCAGAGATGAATAAAAAGCCAAGGTGTTCAAGATCATCTACTTTAGCTCTTTCTTAACTTTTTAAAAAACAATAACTCACTGTAAATACTACCTGACTCACACACATAATTAGAAGATTCACGAAAGATAACTAAACCTACATTTTGACACTTTCTCTTCTGCCTTGTTATTTTTTTTTAAACATGCCGGTTAAACTACAGTTTAAAAAATACCAGTCAGGGGCTGGAGCAGTGGCTAAGCGATCACGGCACTTGTGTTGCATGTGCAATGACCCAGGTTCAAACCCCAGCACCACTTTCACAACGAAGTGTCGGAGCAGAGAGCCACTGAAAAACTAAATAAAATTGATTCTTTTTCTCTCTTTCTTTCTCTCTCTCACTGTCTCTCTCTTTCTTTAAAAACTAAAAAGAAAAAAATATCAATCAGCCGGGCACAGTGGCACATGCCTATAATCCCAGCAGTTCAGGCGTGTGAGGCCGTAGGACTGCAAGTTCAAAGGCAGCCTTAGCAACTTAGTGAGGCCCTAAGCAACTTGGTGAGCCCCTGTCTCAAAACAAAAAGTAAAAAGGGTTGGGGATGTGGCTCAGTGGTTAAGTACCCTTGGGTTCAATCCTCAGTACCAGAAACAAAGAAACAAAAAACCAATTAAACTCAATCCTCTGACAGAACAGGTTAAGAACAGAGAAGTAATGGGAAGGATGCAGAACAGGGCAGAAGAGGGAAAGAATATTGGCTGTGGGGCCAGAAGAGCTGAGTGTTCATCTGAGGCCCACCAGTATCAGCCTGCCCAGGTTCAAGTCACTTTACAGCTGTGTTTCTCAACATTTTTTTTTTAAATTATTACCCTCCTCATGAGAAAACTTAAAAACTATGGAATAAGATTTTCTACGTAGGAATGAGTTTTAGAGGGCCACAACCATGATAATATGTAAGATTTTTTTGTTCTCCCAAGAACCATTCTTTGCACCTGGAGTTGGGAATGCATGTTTTACATCTTGTATTCAGTGTTCTTGTACAAAACAGAAGACTGTAAGAGGTGATCCTGACGATATGGCACAGTTTTAAAAATACACAATTCTATTGCAAGCCCCTGTATTAAAGGACAATAGATGGGCTGGTGTGGTGGCTCAGTGGTTATGTCACTTGCCTGGCATGTACGAGGACATGGGTTTGAACCCCAGCAACACATATACAATGAAGTGTCAATGAAGGCCACATGGAAAACTAAATAAAATTGATTCTCTCTCTCTCTCATTTTCTCTCTCTCTAAAAAAAATAAAATATAAAGGACGGTAGAGCAACCAATAGGAGGAATGACTTGTTTGAGCAGTGAGAGAGAAAAAAGAGAGACTGAGCCACCTCTCCAACCCTTGTGCTGTCTTAAATAGGTAGAAGTTCATGAATGTCTGTGACAGTGTTGAAGTTCCACAATACCTGTTTGTGCAGAATTTAACATTGAAACACTAACCAAAAGCATACAGAAGGAAGGCCATATTAACTGTGAGAACAAAGAAGTATAATATTCACTAGATTTCAGTTAAAAAAGCACAGGCTGGGAAATCAACAAATTGCAGAAGCAATTCCATCTTAATCTTTTCCATCTACATCTGTAGCAAAACCATTGTTATAAAGCCTTCATAAAGTCCAAATAAAAGCACGGAGTGCATTAGATACTGTGAAACTATGAGGCAGTATGTACATCTTTGTATATACAATGTAACCAAGCAGCACCAGTACTGCACTCTGGGAGAGACGCAGGAGGAACCACGGTGCCTTTCCTTACTCACTGCCATATAACACACAGTCAGTTGCATGCTGCTGTTTGTGAAAGGCTGGTGGGAAGACCCACAGCTTTGGCACATGAATTCCATAAGATGGCTTCCCTAGAAGACTGCTATTCTCCCACATCTTCCCAATTCAGTTGACTTCACTTTCTTGATCTTTAAGAAAGGTCATATTGCCTGATTTTTATAACGTATTTTCTCTCTTATAACATCTTCTTTCTTTTGTATTCTTCAGGTAGTTTTATGGTAATATTTAAGGCCTGTCCTAAGTAGATGTTTCTATAAAATGGCTGATTCTTAGTAAATCCAGCTTAAGACTTGCTTAAGTTCCAAGGCCACTGTTGACCTAAAGCTTTCTTCTGCCATCTTCTAGTAAAGAAAGATGGAGACAGACATACCACTTAACTATAATCCTCTATCTCAGCAATGTTTTGACTGGTCTATTTCATTTTCCACAATTATCTAAGCTATAACTTAAAATAGGGACTTAAATAAAATTATGAAGTTGCATCCATGAAATAATTACACTCTGACTTAAGACAGCTTCTATTCTCATTCCTAGAATTCAACCACTAAAGATTCTTTTCTCTAAGCTATCAGTGAATCATGGCATAAAAAGAAATGTAAAAATCCTTATACATTTTTTAATTCTATAAACCATCAACAGCTAGTAACACTATCTAGGGTGACATTTACTCTAAGGAATCATTCTATAGTCAATACATAAACTTTGAGAGGGAGAGAGATAAAGAGATCTGTGGTAGTATTCTGAAGAGTCTTGGGAACCAAAAAAACAAGTCGGAAGAAAAAGAGCACTAACATTACTTTCACCAAGTTTCTTATTTTGCTGGAGGGCTAGTCCTATAATTTAGCAACTGAAAGTGCTTGGCAGCTACAATCACTTATGGAAATTAAAAGCAGGGGCTGCGTGGTGGCTCAGCAGTTAAGGTGTTTGCCTGGCATGCACAAGGATGCGAGTTCAAACCCCAGCACCAAATACACAATGAAGTCTTGGAGCAACAAATTTAAAAAATTGATTCTTTCTCTCTCTCTCTCTCACTGTCCCTCTCTTTAAAAAAGAAAAAGAAAACCAAACAAGTTTATCTAAAAGGTTGTGTCTGCAAGTCTGTGTTTATGAAATAATTCAGGCAGACCAGATTCTGTTTAAACTTCTTTCCATGTGTTAATTTACACAGCTGAGGACACTGGTATTATCTCCTCTAGATACTAGTATCATCACCTCCTCTAGGTAAGGAAACTGAAGCAGAGATGGTAAGTAATTCAGCCAAGGTCACACACCTAGTGAGTAGTAAGCTGACTGCAGTCTTGTGCCTTTGAGCACTAACCTGCACTGTCTTTCCAGAATGGTGGATGATGGCAACACTGAAGCAAAGAGAATAAGCAAGCTACCTGCAAACCTAATGGCGTCTTCGCTGCCAAAGTGATCATCACTAATGCCAGGAGCTCAAATTTGAAATGGATCTAGAGTCAGGTTACTACAGTGTTATTTAATAGTTCTGTTCCAACTTGGGTATAAGAGTTTTTGACAGAACATCCCAGTCCTCTCTGGAAGGTAAATTTACTCTCGTTCACTTAATACCTCATAACAATGGGAAAGAACCCCAGGAATATTTATTTGATCTGGATATGTAATGGTGTATAATTGAACTGCACTGACTTTGAGGGAGTACAAGCTCCACTTGTTAACTAGTTGTGTGATCTTGGGCAGGTCTTTGATCTCCTTGAGCTTCATGAGAACTTGTGCTAGCGCACAAGCAGTGCTGCGAAAGCACAAGATCTGCACAGCGTGGAGAGGGGCACGGAGGACGGTAGGCCCCGCTCCATCTCTCTGTAAGTGGAAAAACAAGTCAACAGTTGGTTGAATCGTGGATGCGGTAAGAGGGAAGAAAAAAAAGGGATGAGTGGGGATGTCTCATTTCCGATGCAAAGACGGACGGCAGAACCCTGGCAAGCGGCTGGAGTTTTCCTTCAGTCCTTTCCCAGCCCGCGCCTCTGGGTTCTTCCGCACTTCCAAGAGCTCACGCGGGTCCATGCACCCTCTGCCCTAGCCCCGGACCACTGATCCACCGCCCCTCTGGTCAACGTCACCTCGGCAGCAGCAGCAGGACCGGGAGTCGCTGCCACCGGTTCCTCTCCGCCGCCACCAGAAGTACTGAAGCTGCGGAGGCCGCCGCCATATCGAGGGAGCCTGACTGCTTGCAGTCCCATATGCGCAAGCCCTTTCCTCTCCTTAAGCCTACTGTCCTCCGCCGGCCACCGTCCCCTCCTAGTGAAGCTGGGGGCGTCTCCCCGAAAGCCAATCGAAGAACAGAGGAGGACTTCAGTGGTGATGATTGGCCAGCAGGGCCGCGTGCCCTGGGGGTGTGGTCTCCCCGCCCCTCCGGGTTCGCGCCTACTGGGGGACAGGGTCCTTTCAGCACTCGGTCCTCTGGTGCCTCAGAGCTGTTCCCGTCCAGCGGCTTTCTCTAGGGTTCAGTTTCAGGGAGAAGAACGCATCCTTGCGACCTCTTCATGAAAACTCCGAGCCATGGGAAAAAGTCAAGTTGGGGTGGAGAGTAATACAGAAAATTCTCTGGTATTCTCGCTGTAAATAAAACTAAAAACTTAAAACCACCACTAGGAACAGTGTTCGAATTGACTATCAGGAGAAAGATGAAGGCAAAACCAAACTAGAGAAAATCTAGAAATAAAGAATAGAGTTCTACTACATACAGTAACTACTACACGTAAGTGCTTGATACACCTAAAGCAGGGCCCATATGAAAAATCGTAGTAAATTAAATAAACATTGAAAATGTAGGGAAACATACGAGGAAAAGAGAAAGAAGAAATTAGTAAATATAAAGAAAAGAATTAGGAGCCAGACGCAGCCAGAGGCCCGAGAGCAGCGGACCACAGACCGCCAGGCCGCCGGTCGCGGCTGAGTCGCAGCCACCTTGTTAGTTAACTCGTCCTTGGGCGGAGGCGGCGGAGGTGCTGGAGGAGGCGGGGATCTGGGTGGGGGCGTGGGGTTGTGCTCCGAGGCTTCACCGGCGGCCCCGGGCCGGGAGGAGTCGGAGGTGGAGCGGCGGAAGCGCCGTGCGCATCTTGGGCGGAGTCAGTAGCGCCACCTGCCCCGCGGCTGCGCAGAACCTCCGCCCGCAAGCAGGTTACTCCAACCAGGAGAAGGTCCGGCAGTTCCGGAGCCCTTGCCCAGCAGGCTGGAGATGTGTCAGTGCCATGGAATTCATGAGCATTCTCAAGATTATGACCCGACATGCGATCTGAATATTGATGGGTTTGGCATTGACACATGTCGCAGCTTGGTGGCTGTGATGGATAAGTGACAATCTGGGCTTCGGGGAATTTAAGTATCTGTGGAACAACATAAAAAAGTGGCAGGCCGTGTACAATCAGTTTGACGTTGACCGATCAAGGATCATCTGCAGCAACTCCCAGGGAGGGGCCTTTGAGGCAACAGCTTCCACCTGAATGAGCATCTATCTGGACAACGTGATCGTCCAGCGCTGTCCGGCTCTACTCTGATGAAGGAGGGAACATGGATTTTTTACAAAAATTCATTCAACGTAATCTTACTTTTAGGAGGGAATCGTTGTGACACAATCATTAACAAATGCATAATGCCAGAGCAAGTCAAGGCTTATGCCATTCCATGGTCTCTCCTGTAGGATAGTATATATGATGGAACAAGAGCAAGTTCACTGAAGCTTTAATATGATGATGAAGTCATAGTCATGGGACAAAACTCTCAGGGATGCCTGAGAGTTTAGACCATAACTGGAAGGCCTGCAGCCTGATTCCCATGTGAAGATAGCAATGTTATACAAGTAGGAGTTCATATTTAGGTGAAGAATGTAGGACATCTGGAGAGAAGAAAGATAAAGACGTTATACAACTTCAAGTTTATGATTAGGTGAAGGACAGAGAACCTTAGAAGTAGAGATGCAGAACATCTGGAGAAGAAAGAGAATAGCGTTATATAGAATTGATATCACAAAGTACTCATTGAAAAATGTTATTTTAAGATGTATTATGGCTTGCTGAATTGTAAATTATTACAAGAAATAAATAGCTGCACAGAGTGTTCCTGGCACTCTTGTGTGGTCTTGCCTTGAGTCCCCTGGTTTCCCTCCTTAGTTTTTCCGCAGTTTCTAAGAGGTGATTGTGAGCACCTCTCCCACTCCCAGCTTTGGGTCTCCCCCATCCCATGTTTCCCCCTACTTTACCCCGTTTTAGTTGAGCTTCTCATGGAAGTCAAAGATTCCCCACTGGGTTGATTCCCCCATATTCCCTCCTTCCAGCAGGCTTGATATCCCTCCTATCTCCCCCCCCCGCCCCCCGCCCCCCTCCATTCACCCCCCAGTATCCTAAGCAAGGTTCCCCCTGCTTGTGTAAGAAATTCACCTAAGTTGAAGTTATTATTAGCT